>JAJPUD010010721.1:6507-25575 GCA_023553655.1 Myrmecobius fasciatus
TTGATGTTTTCTTTCTCTATTTTATGCAAGTAAACATTTAAAGATATAAAGTTGCCCCTTATAACTGCTTTGGCCGTATCCCATAAATTTTGGTATGTTGTCTCCTTATTGTCATTCTCCTGAATGAAATTATTGATTGTGTCTATGATTTGCTCTTTCACCCATTCATTCTTCAGGATTAGATTATTTAATTTCCAATTAACTTTTGGTTTATTTTCTCTTGGCCTTATATTGCATGTGATTTTTATTGTATCATGATCTGAAAAAGATGCATTTACTATTTCTCCCTTTCTGCATTTGATTTTGAGGTTTTTATGCCGTAACACATGGTCAATTTTTGTATAGGTTCCATGGACTGATGAGAAAAAAGTAAATTCCCTACTGTCTCCATTCAATTTTCTCCATAGATCTATCATACCTAAGTTTTCTAACAATTGGTTTATTTCCCTAGTTTCTTTCTTGTTTATTTTGTGGTTTGATTTATCTAATTCTGAGAGAGCAAGGTTGAGATCCCCCACTAGTATAGTTTGACTGTCTATTTCTTCTTGCATCTCTCTTAATTTCTCCCCTAGGAATTTGGATACTATTGCACTTGATGTGTATATATTTGGTATAGATATTGCTACATTATCTATGGTACCCTTTAATAAAATATAGTTTCCTTCCTTATCTCTTTTGATTAAATCTATCTTGGCTTTTACTTGATCTGAGATAAGGATTGCTACCCCTGCTTTTTTTTGTTCACCTGAAGCATAATAGGTTCTGCTCCAGCCTTTTACTTTCATCCTATATGTGTCACTATGTTTTAGATGTGTTTCTTGTAGACAACATATTGTGGGATTCTGGTTTTTAATCCAGTCTGATATCTGCTTCTGCTTTAGGGGAGAATTCATCCCATTCACATTCACAGTTAGAATAACTAATTCTTTATTTCCTGCCATCTTATTTACCCAAGTTATGTTTTCCCCTTTCCTTTCCCCTTTCTTTCTTTCCCCCCTCCTCAGTACTTTGCTTTTGATGATCCCCTCCCCAAACAATACTCCACCCTTTAGATCCCTTCCCCCTGTTTTTACGCCTTTCCCCTGATTCTTCTATTTTCCCTTCTATTAGTTTATCCCTTTCTTTTCCTGCTTTCCCTCCCACTTCCCTCTAGCAACAGACAATGTGAAATCAAGTGTCTGATATACACTTTTAGAGCCCAACCTGATGAAAGTAAGATTTACACAATGCTCATCTCCCTCCCCTCTTTCTCTCAATTATATTAGGTTTTCTTTGCCTCTTCAAGAGATTTTACCTTGTTTTTACCTCCATTTTTTTAGATCTTATTTTACCACTTTTCCCTTTTTTTTCCTAGTATGACAACCTTTCCCCCTCTACTTCTCTTTTTCATATTATCAAAGTAATATCTAGTTAATTATACCCCCAAACTTTAAGTATCCCCTTAATCGAAATAAAGTTCTCAAGAGTCCTTTCCTTTTTACCTTTTTATGCATCTCTTGAGTTCTGTGTTTGGATGTCGAATTTCTTCTTCAGATCTGGTCTTTTCATTAGAAATAGGTGAAATTCACCTATATCATTGAATGACCATCTTCTTCCCTGGAGGATAATGCTCATTCTAGCTGGATAGGTTATTCTTGGCTGTAATCCAAGTTCCTTTGCCCTTCGGAATATCTGGTTCCAGGCCCTTGGATCCTTCAATGTGGAGGCTGACAGATCGTGTGTGATTTTAATTATTGATCCTCAGTATTTGAATTGTTTCTTTCTAGCTGCTAGCAGAATCTGTTCCTTGGTGCTATAATCCTGAAATTTAGTCACGATATTCCTTGGGGTTTTAATTTTGGGGTCTCTTTCAGGAGGTGATCGGTGAATTCTTTCAATGGTGATTTTGCCTTCTGATTCTACAATCTCAAGGCAGTGTTCTTTCAGGATTTTCTGGAAGATAGTGTTTAGATTCTTTTGCTTTCAGGAAGTCCAGTAATCCTTAGATTGTCTTTCCTAGACCTATTTTCCAAGTCAGTTGTTTTTCCTAGGAGAGATTTCATATTTTCTTCTAATTTTTCATTTTTTTGTTTTTGTTTGACTGATTCTTGAAGTCTTTTTGAGTCATTCACTTGCATTTGTTCAATTCTTATTTTTAAAGTGTTGTTTTCTTCAGTTACCTTTTTAAGCTCCTTTTGTAACTGGCCGATTGAATTTTTTTGTTCATTGCACTCTTTTTCCACTTCACTAATTTTATTTTTCAGTAAATTGGTGTCTTTTTTATTTCTCTTTTGCAGGGCATCATATCCTTCTTGCAAGATATTGTATCCTTCTTGCACTGATTTCAATTTATTTTCCCATTTATCCTCCAGCTCTTTTATTAGGTTCTTTAAGCAATCTTCCAGAAAGGCCTTTTGAAAAGGGGACCAGTGATGGTCCTTAATAACTTCCTTTGGAGTTTTGTCTAAAGGAACCTCTGGATCTGGGGTCATCACTTCTTTCTCTTGATAAAAGCTGTCTATGGTGAGAGCTCTATTTTGCTTCTTCATATTTTTTTAGACAGCATGGATATCTCTTTAAGGTAGGGGAAAAAAACAGCTGCTGAAATGGTAGCTTTAGATCTTTGCCCTGGGGCACTTAGGCGAATTAACTTAAGGTGCTGGGCTGGTTGGGGCTAGGACTAAGACGGAATTACTCCTTAAACAAGGCAAGTCTGCCAGAACACCTGCCCCCAATCAGGGCAGAGTGTCCCAAGTGCCTCAGATAAACTCCAGGTGTTTGGAATTTGGATTTTGGAGTTTGGAGCTTCAGCCAGGAAGAGCTGAGCTGAGCTGAGTACCACCCTCACTTCCGGCCTACACCAGAGTTCTCTGACACCGGAGTCCTCTGTTTATCCCTCTGTCCAAGTTAGACAAACCTGATATGAATTTTTTCAGAGATATCTTCAAGCAGTATCCAAATATTTTTGGATTCGTTGACTTGAAGATCAGTTCAGACGCTTATTTTATTGTTGATTTGAGAGAAGATCGGAGGAGGACGCAGAGAGTCACCTTTTCACTCTGCCATATTGGCTCCGTCCCCCAAGAGTAATGAATTCTTAGCCAAATGTCACAATTTCAAGTTTCACCTTTGTCATTTACTTTCTATGTAATTAAGGGTGCAATGGGAATAGATGAGCTTATAAGTGCCAATCCTTTAGAGCATGTACAAACATTTTTGCTTACCTTGTAATCCAGGGGAGTCTTATTATTATTATTATTATTTTTTTTTTGCCATGAGTGACCAAGGGACTGATGCTGGCTAATAATGAAAAGTCTTCTAATTGGCAAAGCACCCATAAGAGCTGATGATTTAGAGGTTGCTAAATCAGAACTGAGTGGAAAAAATAGCCCTGCCTCTTCTACACTATTCTTGTTATTTTTCCTTTCTAGCAGTGAGATAAGGACCATTTGAGCTGCTGAGTTGAGGAGAAGGCATTCTCCCTACTTAGTCATGTATCTGTGAGTACATGGTGTCTCCATTTCTTTGTTTGATTTTAATTGATTTTATGTAATTCCTAGATTGAAACTCTTGCAAGTTCTAATTTTAGTTATCTTTGTCTCTTCCACAGACCATACTATATAACCTTGCACACAATTAGTTCTTTGCAAAATGTTTGGTGAATGGTTTAAATCTTTTAGGAAAATGTGTTGATAAAGCTTATAGGAACTCAGTTAAAAATCTGAGTCTTACCACTTGTAAAGCACTTTGAAATTTAAATATAAAAATAAGAATTTTTTAAAAATCAAACCTATTAAAAGTCTGTGATAACCCTGCATTTGTCAGCACCTTGCATCTACAAGCACCATTTCCCCAAAAGTATGTGTTCATATTGGCTTTCTGTATCACATTTTGGTAATTTTCATAACATTTCAACATTTTCATTATTATTATATTTGCTATGGTGACCTGTGATCAGTAATCTTTAATGTTACTATTGTAATTGCTTTGAGGTGCCACAAACCAGGTTCATATAAGATAGTGAAGGTAAATGTTGTATGTGTTCTAACTTCCACTGACCAGTCATTTCTTCATCTTTCTCCCTCTCCTTGATCTTCCTATTCCCTGAGAAATAATAATATTGAAGAATATTATATAAACTTAGGTGATAAAGCAGTGGAAGGGTTTGAGAGCATTGACTCCAGTTAGAAAGAAGTTCTATTGTGGGTAAAATGCTATCAAATAGCATCATATACTACAAAAACATTTTTCATGGAAGGAAGGCAATCAATGGTTCATTGTTTTATTTTTGTAAGAAATCATTGCAGCCACCTCAGCCTTTATCAACCATCTCTATTCATTCAGCAGCCATCAACATTAAGGCAAAATCTCCTATCATCAAAAGGATTATGATTTGCAGAAAGTTCAGATGATGGTTAGTATTTCTAATCAATAAAATATTTTTAATTAAAGTGTGTTCATTTTTTAAATGAATTTAATAGACTGCATACTTAATAGACTGAAGTATGGTGTAATGTAACTTATATGTACTGAGAGAACAAAAAAATTGTGTGACTCACTTTGTTGTGATATTTGTGTTATTGCAGTAATCTGGAACTGAACCTACAATATCTCTGAGGCATGCTATTTATATTAAGCTACCTTTGTTGCAATGAAAATCCTCTGAACCTCTTTGGGTTACTAAGACTTCAGAGTCTCCAAAGTGCATAAAACTCAGGCAAGATCAGTTACATCAAAAAGGAGAGTTGCAGTTACTTCCAGATGCCATTGTATTTTCAGAAAACAAGATGAGTTCTGAAACCTGTTATTGAAATAGACTATTTGCCATATCTTTTGATGCAGACACAAAGCTGTGACCCAAACTTTTACTGTTAAATGGATCTCTTCAAAACAAGGCAAAACAATTTCTGTATATCAGTTTGAAAAAAATAGATTTACGCATTACTACATAATTTTGCAGATATATAAATATAATTTACCCCTTAATAATAGAAGTTTTACTTGATTCTTCAGAGAAAAGGATTTCTAGGAACCAATAGATGTATAATAAAGAAACCAGCAATTTACCTTATACAACTTGTTAATTACTTAATAAATGAAAGCTGCTAGGTTTGTATGTAATAAGCACCCGTCCTAACTATATCTTCCATGATACATGAGTTTAAAGCTTTTTGAAAAAGAGATTCACAGGACTTCATTTCCCAGGATACTAAATGGCAACAACACAAAATAACTCTATTTTGGACTTTGACTCCAATTTGTAGATTGATGGGCTAAATGGATGTTTGTAGACTGAACAATTTCAGTGGGATCCAAATATTAATGGAGCAATGGAAGAAGATATTTGGCTTATAATAAAGTGATCTGTTTAGGTGGTACTCTAGATGAAGATCCACATGCTCCCCTCAAACTCATCACACCAAAGATTTTGCCATATCTTTCTCTAAGAATATTTAGATTTCATCATCTTTTTCCTTAGTTAATAGGTGGGAACCTGCATGAGAGGAAAAAGAGGGAATTGCATATCCATTCATTTAGGTGGGAAAATGCCAAGCATGTTTTAAATTCCTTATATTTAATTTTCTTTTCCAATTACATGTTTTTACTCATTCATGCTGTTTTCCCTTTAGGTTTCTATCAGCACATCAGTATTTAAATATCAAAACACATGCTAAAATTACATTTTCTTCATGGGAATGGATTCTTGAGGCATATAGAAAACACTTAGTGGAAGATATGCTGTACAGATGAATACTCAAGTTCATGAAAGCTTAGTACTGACATTCAAGTGACATGAAATAAGAAAGAGAAAAAACATTGTTACATGTTGTCAACATATGACTCTTTCTGGCATTAAAATAATCCTTTACTTAATCTAGTGGGGATGGAGTGGGTAGTTGATTCCAGTTGATGAAATCACAGAAAAGGATAGTGACTGAGATGGGAAGTTCTTAAAAGAAGTGCAAATGTATACTTCCATACTGTTACTGTTTTACAAGTTGTAAAGTATTGCTATCAAAATTCTTGGAATTTGAGGGAAGGTAGCCAAGCATGACTTATAACCTTGGTGGCATTTTAGCAAGCAATAAGCAAACAATCATGCCAGCAGACAGCTCTGAGTAATGGGACATTTGGAAGTAGAGAAGAGAATTCACTACAGAGAAAGTACCCATTCCTTGAGGATGACATGTCCTTTCATTGTTGAAGGTGGGGTTTGATCCTTCAACAATCCTTGCATTGACCCTTGTTGTCTTAGAGAAAGTCTCCTAATTCAATAAGAAGCATTAGACTACCATGAAGTAGGAACAGCAATTGATATAAGAGAGTTCTGAAGAGTATTACCTCTGTGAATTGGAAAAAGTAAACCATCCCTGGCTATTAGGAGTTGAACTGAAGAGAGGAACCAAGATCAAAGCTAACCTTTCATCAGAGGTACTAAGTGCCTCTATTTGGGATACTCTCTTTGGGAGTATCATAAGGTCTGTGGGAAAAGGAATTATGTCCTGCAATACTGGGAAGGATAAGGTTATATATGTTTCATTCATCTATGCTTCTCTATTAGGTTGTGCTATGTATGTGCTCACTACGTCTGTTGATGTCTTAAACTTTGAGGTTTTAGGGAAATGTTTTCTAACTGTTATTAATACAATATCATCTAGTAAATGCTTTGCTTTGCCCTAAGGCCTAATGCAGGTTTGTGAGTTAGAGTTTTAGTAGCACACATCCACAGGGTATCTTGAATCTAAGTTAGTTATCTCTTGGGAGAACCAATCTGCAACCTGCGAATGCAGTTGCTAGGGTAGCTCAAGAGAAAATGTTACAATAATATAAAAGAAAAGAAATCCCAAAGGAATTATACACATCCATGAGTCAGGCTTTTGCTTCAGACAAAATTCAGTGATTCATCTTCATAAAATTCACAGAATATATCCACGGCCTTGAAATTCAATAAAAATCAATATTGTTCAATGATTTTAGGAATGAATGTGGTCAGTCAAACAAAAAGCATTTATTAAGTACCTTTTTAATGGCCTGGCACTTTGTTAAGGACTGGGGTTACAAAGAAAGGCAAAGACAATTCTTGCCCTCAAGGAGCTCATAGATTAATAGGAGAAATTAGAATTATAAATTTACAAGATAAAGACAGGATAAATTGCAGGCAATCTCAGAGGGAAGGCACTATCAATGGGAGATGGAGAGCAGGAGGTGGATGAAGACCAGGAAGAAGCTATCACAGAAAGTGGGACTTCATCCCACTTTATAGAAGCAAGGGAAGGTAGAAGGTATTGATGAGCAGTAATAGCATCCCAGACATAAAGGAGACAGCCATTTAAAAGGTACAAAGTTGGCTGAAAGTAATATTCAATTATTTTATAGATCATAATTTGCTTAACCACTCTCTATTATTAGAAACATTGTATGCTTAGCTTTTGTTACTACAAATATTACCGTGAATATTTTTTATACATGTGAAAATAACTTCCCTAGTACATTGCCCCCATGGTGGGTATATATCTGACTGATACCTGCAAACACCAAGAGGACTCACCAATGTTTAGTGTTTTTGTCTTTGTTATTGTTTTTCCAGTTATGTAAAAAAAAAAAACTATTCACAAATTTAGAATGAAAATGTGAAGAGGCAATGACATTTAAGTAGATGAGAATTTAGACCATATAACCCTCAATCTATGATACTCTGATATATTGATTAAAATACATGCTCTGGTCCTGTTTTGGAATCATAGATCCTAAGTCTGAATTGTGACAGTGTTACCTAGGTGGTGGCCATATTGTTGTTGCTCAGTCGTTTTGGTCATGTTTAACTCTTTATAACCCCAATTAGGATTTTCTGGGTAAAGATACTGACATAGTTTGACATTTCTTTCTCTAGCTCATTTTGCAGATAAGGAAACTGAGGCAGACAGGGTTAAGTGACTAGCTCAGGGTCTCACAGCTAGTAAGTATCTGAGGGCAGATTTGAGCCATCTAGCTCCCTGATTTAGCCAGGGGAAAGTTAATTTACTTCTTTGATCCTCTGCTTCCTCCTCTATAAATAGATGAGATTGAATCACACCATTATCAAGGTCACTTCTAGCCCTATATCTACAACTCTTTAAGACCAACATTTGGTACTTACTCAAAAATAGCAAACAGGATGATTTTCAGTTTCATATGGAATGGCTGGTACCCCTAGCATGCTTACTGCTGCTTCTTGGAGTTACTGATGGGATCGTCCAACACTGATCTACTT
The DNA here is from genome assembly GCA_023553655.1 of Myrmecobius fasciatus. Lineage (NCBI taxonomy): Eukaryota > Metazoa > Chordata > Mammalia > Dasyuromorphia > Myrmecobiidae > Myrmecobius > Myrmecobius fasciatus. The sequence continues at coordinate 14,738 of JAJPUD010010721.1, forward strand.
TCTGAACGCACATAAGTCCTCAGATAAGACGTAGCCTTTAGGGGTAAAATTATGTTGTTACTATGACATTTAGCCTGGCAGGTCATAAGCCTCTCCACATCCCTACATAACCTTCTCAAGAGCCTGTTCCCCTTCAGTGAGGTTTCACAAATGAAAGTAGAGAGAGCATGCTTTGTTATCCTGAGATGAAAGATGCTATTGAAAACCAAAGGGCCATAATTGCAAATTGCATATTAAAAAGGAGGTCTTTTTAGAAACCATTAGGGAGCAGTCAAGTAATATTGGCCTCATTTTCTAAGCCATAAACTCAGACATATTAACTTTAGTCTCTATTTTACTGACAATCTCTCCAGGGACATGCTAGGTGGCAATGTGTGGGAAGGGATGAATGCATCACTGGACTCTTCAAACAAAAAATAATGATAAAGCTATATAATTCTCTGGGGTTTCTATTTCTCTGGATGAACACACATAGTTCTCATTATGAACAATCACAGACATCCCATATGTTCCTAGGTAGGTATAGTATTTTATTTACATGCTGAGGGCAGACAAAGGCAGTTGTGATCACTTTATGTTTTATTGTAGCTGTACTCTCAACAACAGGTAGGGAATTTTAGTCAGAAATAATGAGGCTATCAAACTTTAGAGGAGTATCAAATTAGGCTTCCTTAATCCCCATCCCAGCTTTCTTTTCTGTCTTGTATCTTTTGGTAGTGATGATATATGACTTCTCTTTACAGAACTTAGTGTTTTCCAAGAAGATATTCTGGTATGGGTATGGTAATCCTCAAAGTGTTCTGACTTACATGATGTTTCCTTTATGTTTTTTTATTTAACTGCTCTAAACAATATTCTGATAATAAGGTATTTATATTATTTTTATAATACATAATAGCATTTCTAATACAATAATTCATTTGAATGGAAATGTTTATTCATCCATCAACACCCATTTGTTAAAAGCTTAATAAGTGTAAAGCCCTGATCTAATCCCTGAAGGATTTCTAAAAGAAAGATTCTGTTCCTAACCATAAAGAAGTAACAGTGAAGGAGGGATAGGACTTTTAGTCTTTGATAGAAACTTTCTAAGGAATATCTTTTCAATCAAACAATAAGCATTTTTTAAGCACATACTGGACATTGTGCTAATCACTGGAGACACAAAGACAACATTGAAATATTCCTTCACTTGAAGAAATTTATGGGGGAGATAGCATGTATATACATCAGAATATTAAAGAGATATACAGACTTGGACGGGAAGCTAATGGCTTTTGGGAATGTATTGGGGAGGAGCATACACCTTACACATATAGCTTTTCCTCACCACTTTTTATGGATTAATTGTAGTTCAGGTCATTGGAAATGTTATATAAGTTCAGGAGCAGCTTTGACAATATGGTTACTAAACACTTCAGTATAGTATTGTTCTTTTTCCTGGAAAGGATGAAACCCAGAAGAGTAGAGTTACCCAGACACATGCCCAAGGAAAAAAATTTACAGCAGACTCAAATTAGGAAAGTAGTACTTCTTTCCTATCATATGAGTAATTTTCTTTCTCTCACTTTCCTCCTTTTTGTCATTCTGACTTCAATATTTCAAAGGGAGAATTTAATATACAATTCATAGAATGCCTTAGTTCTACCACTTAAATACAATGACTACAGAGAGCCTCCACAGTATCATGGGCTTAGTTATGTAGTTATGCTTCCAAATATTCTTGTCAGAGATTTCCACTCATATATACTTGTCTTCTCTCTCCCCTCCTGATCCTTGCCAAAACGTAAATTTCACAAGGGACAGTAAGGAGACTCAATAAAAGAGACAACTTTCTTTAAAAATCAGTTGTTATTGATAGCTTTTATTCTTACATAACATACATTTCCCCCTTCTCCCAAAATTTCTTATAACAAAGAAAAGGGAGCAAAGAGTTTAGCAAATCTAACATATATTAAAAATCAGATATGCTATGCAATGCTTTATACCCATAATCTCTTACATCTTCTAAGAGGGGATGGAGGTACTTTTTTCATATCATTGGGGACAAGGTTGGTCATTATGAATTTGCAGAGTTCAATTTCAAATGTTTTGTTATTATTTTTCTCCATTTACATTGTTGTAGTAATTTGTGTTTGTTGTATTTCTGGATTTGCTTATTTAATATTTTATGAGTTCATATAAGTGTTTTCTGTATTTATCAATTTCTTTTAGTGCTCTACTAATACAACAGTAACCTCCCTCCTACTATGTTTTTATTCCCTATCGACCTATTGGTGAATCAGTTAAATTCTTCATTATCTTCTCCTACTGAGTCTTTTGTCCCCTTACTTTTCACTGATTTTGCCTTTATTAACCTCATTCTTGGGAGTACTATCAGAATCAGCTTCATTTGTTCTTTCTAATGTTGAAAGTTGTAAGTTAGGAAATTGTGAGGATTAAGGTCACTATAGTTTTATGTTACATAGTCTCAACTGAGTTCTTATTGTGGAAAGGCAATCTTTTTTTAACCATCTAATTGATTCACTATCCCATTCACTATAGTGCCTTTTGCAAATCTTTTCATTCTCATTCAAGTATTTCATGGTTCTTAACACCTTCTTAGATAAGAACATTGCCTCATATTTGGCTGAAAAAAAATTTGGGCCCTTTGCCAAGATTTACCTCTTTTCCCCCACTCCTTACAGATCCTTCGGATCCATTTTGTCATGATCTTCCTCATCCTTCTCTGATATGAAGAGGCAAATCCTTTCACCTGAACAAGTGATCCCATTCTACCCCATCTTCTTCAATATATTGGCTGATCTATCTTCCTCACTAATCTTCAATTTTTCCCCTATTTATTAGTTGATATTCTTGAATCATGTCCATTATCTCCCCCACTCTTAAAAAAATCCTTCAGTTGATCAATCTATTTCTACATATTTTTGAATCTCTCTTCCCTTTTTTGTCTAAATTTCCCGAGGACATCTAAAATTATTTCTTCTTCCTTTCCTTTCACTTTCTTAATTTTCTGGGGATATGGGAAAACTGGTACACCAATTGTATTGTTAGTAGAGTTATGAAATGATCTGACCATTCTGGAGAGCAATTTTACTACTATGCCCAAAGGGCTACACAACTGCATATTTTTTGATCCAGCAATGTATTTGCTGGGTCTGTATCCCAAAGAGATCATAAAAGAAGAAAGGACCCACATGTGCAAAAATGTTTGTAGCAGTCTTTTTTGCGGAATGACTGAATAAGTTATGTTATATGAATGTAATGGAATATTGTTGTTGATTGTTGAGGCTGATTTCAGAAAAACCTGGAAAGACTTGCATGAACTGATGCTGAATGAAATGAGCAGAGCCAAGAGAACATTGTACACAGCAACAAGATTATGTGATGATCAATTTTGATGGACTTGTTTTTTTTTTAACAATGAGGTTATTCAAGGCAATTCCAATAAACTGATAATGGAAAATACTATTTACATACAGACAGAGAACTAGGGAGAATGAATGTGGATTGAAGCATAGTATTTTAACCTTTTATTGTTGTTTGCTTATTTTTTTCTTTTCTCATTTTTTTCCTTTTTGATCTGATATTTTTTTGCTCAGCATGATGAATGTGAAAATATGATTAGGAGAATTACAGATGTTCAACTTACATTTGATTGCTTGCTGTCTTGGGGAGAGGAGAAGGAGGTAGAGTGGGAGAAAAATTTGTAACACTAGGCTTTGCAAAGGTGTTTGTTGAAAATTATCTTTGCATGTATTTGGAAAATACTATTAAAATATAAAAAACAAAAATTGAGAAATAAGCATTTTTTAAAAAAAGACATCGTCTTTCAGGCTCAAAAACAAGGTTTCATCCTTGACTCTTCACTCTTTCTCATCTTCCATATCCAATCTGCAGCACCTCTTTTTTGACACTGCTACCACCCTCACAGTCTGGAACAACAAAAAAAGTCAGCTGGTTTTATTGCCTGTCACAAGTCTTTCACTACTCTGATTCTCTCTCCATCTATCAAAATGATCTTCCTAAAGGACATTTCTAGCTATATTCCCTATTAAATAAATTCTAGTGACTAATTCTCCTCTATGATTAAATATATAATAATCTGCTTGGCTTTCAAAACTTTTCCTATATTGTTCCCCTTCTACCTTTCCAGTCTTCTTAGGCATTTTTCATTCTCCATGCTTTCCATATTCTCTCAGTTCCAATGACTCTGGTCTCCTTGCTGTTCTTGAAAAAGATTTCCTATCTCCCACCTCCAAACATTTTCATTGGTTGTTCCTAGGCCTGGAATGTTCTTTTTTAAAATTATTATCTCCTGGCTTTTCTGAATTCCTCCAGGTTCAAGTTAAATTCTTGCATTCCGTATGTATGAAACTTTCCCCAATCTTCTTCAATTCTAATAACTTCTCCCTGAGATTATCTCTGATTGATTTTTACATATCTTTGATGTATATATTTGTTTGCATGTTGTTTTTCTCATGATTTTATGAACTCCTTGAAATGAGGGACTGTATTTGTTTTCTTTGTATTCTTTATTTATAGCATATTGCTTGTGATGTAGTAGGGCTTAATAAATGTTTGCTGACTTTTTTAGCTATTCCCAAATCATTGGAAACCTAATTTGCTTCCAGTAGTTTGCTACTACAAAAAGTGCTACTATAAAACATGTAGATGTATAGGGAACCTTTCTTTTTGTCACTGCCCTTCTTGGGCTAGCTACCTGCCTGAAAAATTTCTGGGTCAAAAGGAATAGATATTTTAGTGACTTTCTTTTATATAATTCTAAATAGCTTTCTAATATGATTGGATCAATTCACAATAAAAAAAATTACTTTTGCTAACAGAGAACTTTTTTGACTTAGAACTGACGACTCTTTTTAAAAAAACAACCAACATTCTTCTTTGCCCATCAAATGATCATAAAATCTGACTTATGCCTTTAGCTTTTCTTTTTGTAATTATTTGTTTCAATTAACAAACATTTATTTTTTTCTTCCTCTTATTTTTATCTCCAGATCAAAAACAAAATCAAAACCTTTATAAGAAACTTTATTATTAGTCAATCAAAACAAATTCTGATAAAATCCTTGCCCCCAAAATGTTTTTCATTTGGAATATTTAGATCTTTGACTTTCCAAAGTGAAAAGTTGAAAGTGATACTTTGTTTTTATCCCTTAGAGAGAGCTGAAGAAGTGGTTATATAAACCCTAGCAATAAAGTAGATAATAACATGACCTAACTAGACCAAAAAAATGTGTGAAGGACTTAAGAAAAACACATGAGATTAGACTTTTGTGCTCTCTTTTGGCTTAAAAATATTCCATTTGTGATCTATCACTACTAGGCTTATCTTTTCAAACCAATTATGTACTATTCTCTCTTGTGTCCTCTGTGTTCCAGACAAACTGACCTACTTCTTGTACCCTATAAATGACATACCATCTTCTACCCTTACCCTTACATAGTCTTTTCTCATGTCTGGAATATTTTTTCTCCTTATCTTCCTTTCTGGGAATCTTTAGTTCCATTAAAGATTCAACTCAAATTCCAACTACTTTTAGATATGTTTCCTGATTCTCCCAAATATTAGTGCTCTCCAAATTTTTTTTTGAAAAAATTCTTGATTTTTAATTTATGGAATAAGGCAAACATTTCCATGACATAGTAAAATAGAAAAAAATGATTATGCATGAAACTGCAAATCTATTATATACAATTTGCTATTATTTCAAAATGTTTATTGATTTCTTTTCTCTTTTTTCTTCATGTCATCTTCATTTCCAACTACACTTTTTTCTTATTAAAATAAAGCAAAACCCCAAAAAGTGAGAAGAAAAAAACAAACCAAACCAAAATGGTTCAGAAAAACTAACCATCCCATCAACTGAGTTTGAGGACATATATAATATTTCATACCAATAATCTGCACAGAGGAAAAGGAGGTATATTTTAAAATCTCTTCTATAGGGACAAATTTAGTGATAGTAATTCTATAATAATCCATTTCTATTATTTTTGTTGTTTGTTTCCATTTTCACCGTAATAGTCATGTATACTGTTTAACTGACTTTAATTCATTTTGTATCAGTTCTAATGTTTTCTCATGCTTTTTTCTTTTTCATTGGTTCTTTTGAAGCATTGATATCTCTTTCCTTTAAAGAATCAAAATTTGTTTAACCATTCCCCAACTGATGAATATAATTTTTTATTGATTTTTTATATATTTTTCTTTTGTTTGCTTGCATACATGTTGGATTTTTCCCTCAAACCCATTGTGGGATTTAATAGGCATAAACTATCCCCTTTTTGTTTGTATAAGAAATAACTAGCACAAAGCCTGGAAAAATGTGTTGATAGTTTTTTTATTGATTATTGATGTCTTTACTTATCTGGAAGTCAGAGAAGTCACTTGATATAGTTTTCTTCTTTCTCTGATCTGGTTGCAGTCAGAAATGGGGCCTTTCAAGGGAAGGAAAAGGGAACAATCAACTTTTCAGACTCTAAAAGGCACTTGGCTTCATCAAGCAAAAGTGCAGAGAACAAGGCAGTGCCATAGAACAATTTGTAAGGCGGTCACAGTCTGTAACTACAGACACATGCTAGATTCTGTGATGCTTTAGTGACTAGCGAGCTCTTCTTGCTTCAGCACCAGAACTTTGCAGAAGCCCCATAGGGGAAGTGAGTGGGGAGCTTAGGTAGCAGGCCATATTTCCTATAGGAAATTAGGATCCCTAACCACTTTTTGAGTATCTTTGTGATGTCCAGATCTAGGGCACCTACTTGATTCAAAACACAGTAGTTTTTAAAAGCTATTTCTCATTTTAGAACAACTAGAACCATAATATTATTAAATGAAATAATTAATATCTTTATCCAAATCACTAAACTTGTAAAATATTATGTGTTGGGGGGCAGAGCCAAGATGGCAGAGTGAAAACGTGACTCTCTGCGTCCTCCTCCAATCTTCTCTCAAACCAACAATAAAATAAGCCTCTGAACTGATCTTCAAGTCAATGAATTCAGAAATATTTGGACACTGCTCTCTGAAGAACTTCATATCAGGTTTGTTTAACTCGGACAGAGGGATAAACAAGCGGACTTGGGTATAGGCTGGAAGTGAGGGTGGGAGTCAGCTCAGCTCATCCTGGCAGAAACTCCAAACTCCAAATTCCAAACACCTGAAGTTTATCTCAGACACTCGGGACACTCTCCCATGATTGGGGGCAGGTGTTCTGGCAGACTTGCCTTGTTTAAGGAGTAATTCGGTCTTAGTCCTAGCCCCTACTGGCCCAGCACCTTAAGTTAATTCACTGAATTCCCCAGGGCAAATTTTTTTTCTGAGCCTTAAAGAGACATCCACACTGTCTAAAAAAAATGAAGAGGGAAAAGAGAGCTCTCACCATAGACAGCTTTTATCAAGAGAAAGAAGTGATGACCCCAGATCCTGAGGTTCCTTTAGACAAAACTCCAAAGGAAGTTTTTTTAAGGACCATCACTGGTCCCCTTTTCAAAAGGTCTTTCTGGAAGATTGCATAAAGAACCTCATAAGAGAGCTGGAGGATAAATGGGAAAATAAATTGAAATCAGTGCAAGAAGGATACAATATCTTGCAAGAAGGATATGATGCCCTGAAAAAGAGATATGAAACAGACACCAATTTATTGAAAAATAAAATTAGTGAAGTGGAAAAAGAGTGCAATGAACAAAAAAATTCAAATGGCCAGTTACAAAAGGAGCTTAAAAAGGTAACTGAAGAAAACAACATTTTAAAAATAAGAATTGAACAAATGCAAGTGAATGACTCAATAAGACTTCAAGAATCAGTCAAACAAAAACAAAAAAATGAAAAATTAGAAGAAAATATGAAATATCTCCTAGGAAAAACAACTGACTTGGAAAATAGATCTAGGAGAGACAATCTAAGGATTATTGGACTTCCTGAAAGCCATGATGAAAAAAAGAATCTAAACACTATCTTCCAGGAAATCCTGAAAGAAAACTGCCCTGAGATTGTAGAATCAGAAGGCAAAATCACCATTGAAAGAATTCACTGTTCACCTCCTGAAAGAGACCCGAAAATTAAAACCCCAAGGAATATCGTGGCTAAATTTCAGGACTATAACACCAAGGAAAAGATTGTGCTAGCAGCTAGAAAGAAACAATTCAAATACTGAGGATCAATAATTAGAATCACACATGATCTGTCAGCCTCCACATTGAAGGATCCAAGGGCCTGGAAACAGATATTCCGAAGGGCAAAGGAACTTGGATTACAGCCAAGAATAACCTATCCAGCTAGAATGAGCATTATCCTCCAGGGAAGAAGATGGTCATTCAATGATATAGGTGAATTTCACCTATTTCTAATGAAAAGACCAGATCTGAACAAAAAATTCGACCTCCAAACACAGAACTCAAGAGATGCATAACAAGGTAAAAAGGAAAGGACTCTTGAGAACTTTATTTCTACTAGGGGGATACTTAAAGTGTGAGGGTATAATTAACTAGATATTACTTTGATAATATGAAAAAGAAAACTAGAGGGGGAAAGGTTGTCATACTGGAGAAAAGAGGGAAAAAGCGGTAAAATAAGATCTAAAAAAAAGGAGGTAAAAACAAGATAAAATCTCTTGAAGAGGCAAAGAAAACCTAATATAATTGAGAGAAAGAGGGGAGGGAGATGAGCATTGTGTAAATTTTACTCTCATCAGGTTGGGCTCTAAAAGTGTATATCAGACATTTGATTTCACATAGAAACTTTTCTGTTGCTAGAGGGAAGTGGGAGGGAAAGGAGGAAAAAGAAAGGGATAAACTATTGGAAGGGAAAATACAAGAATCAGGGGAAAGGAGTTAAAAAAAGGGGGAGGGGATCTAAAGGGTGGTGGATTGTTTGGGAGAGGAGGTCATCAAAAGCAAAGTACTGAGGAGGGGAGAAGGGAGAAAAGGGAAAGGAAAGGGGAAAACATAACTTGGGTAAATAAGATGTCAGGAAATAAAGAATTAGTTATTCTATCTGTGAATGTGAATGGGATGAACTCTCCCATAAAGCAGAAGCGGATATCAGACTGGATTAAAAACCAGAATCCCACAATATGTTGTCTACAAGAAACACATCTAAAACATAGTGACACATATAGGATGAAAGTAAAAGGCTGGAGCAGAACCTATTATGCTTCAGGTGAACAAAAAAAAGCAGGGGTAGCAATCCTTATCTCAGATCAAGTAAAAGCCAAGATAGATCTAATCAAAAGAGATAAGGAAGGAAACTATATTTTATTAAAGGGTACCATAGATAATGTAGCAATATCTATACTAAATATATATGCACCAAGTGCAATAGCACACAAATTCCTAGGGGAGAAATTAAGAGAGATGCCAGAAGAAATAGACAGCCAAACTATACTAGTGGGGGATCTCAACCTTGCTCTCTCAGAATTAGATAAATCAAACCACAAAATAAACAAGAAAGAAACTAGGGAGATAAACGAAGTGTTAGAAATGTTAGGTATGATAGATCTATGGAGAAAGTTGAATGGAGACAGTAGGGAGTTTACTTTTTTCTCAGCAGTCCATGGAACCTATACAAAAATTGACCATGTGTTAGGGCATAAAAACCTCACAATCAAATGCAGAAAGGCAGAAATAGTAAATGCATCCTTTTCAGATCATGATGCAATAAAAATCACATGCAATATAAGGCCAAGAGAAACCAAAATTTCATTGGAAATTAAATAATCTAATCCTGTAGAATGAATGGGTGAAAGAGCAAAATCATAGACACAATCAATAATTTCATTGAGGCGAATGACAATAAGGAGACAACATACCAAAATTTGTGAGATATGGCCAAAGTGGTTATACGGGGCAATTTTATATCTCTAGATGCTTATTTGCATAAAATAGAGAAATAAAAGATCAACGAATTGGGCTTATTATTAAAAAGACTAGAAAAGGAACAAATTAAAAACCCTCAATTAAATACCAAATTGGAAATTCTAAAAGTAAAAGGAGAAATTAATAATATTGAAAATAAGAAAACTATTGAGTTAATAAATAAAACTAAGAGTTGGTTCTACGAAAAAACTAACAAAATAGATAAGCCTTTAGTTAATTTGATAAGAAAAAGGAAAGAGGAAAATCAAATTGTTAGTCTCAAGAATGATAAGGGAGAACTTTCCTCCAATGAAGAGGAAATTAGAGCAATAATTAGGAGTTACTTTGCCCAACTTTATGCCAGTAAGTTTGATAATCTAAATGAAATGGAGGAATATCTACAAAAATATAGATTGCCCAGGTTAACAGAAGAGGAAATAAATCATTTAAATAGCCCCATATTAGAAAAAGGAATAGAACAAGCTATTAACCAACTCCCTAAGAAAAAATCTCCAGGGCCAGATGGATTTACATGTGAATTCTACCAAACATTCAAAGAACAATTAATTACAATACTATGTAAACTATTTGAGAAAATAGGGACAGAAGGTATATAGCCAAATTCCTTCTATGATACCGATATGGTGCTGATTGCTAAATCAGGTAGGGTGAAAACAGAGAAAGAAAACTATAGACCAATTTCCTTAATGAATATTGATGCAAAATTTTTAAATAATATATTAGCACTGAGATTACAGAAAGTCATAACCCAGGATAGTACACTATGACCAAGTAGGATTTATACCAGGAATGCAGGGCTGGTTCAATATTAGGAAAACTATCAGAATAATTAATTATATTAATAACCAAACTAACAAAAAAACATATGATTATCTCAATAGATGCAAAAAAAAATTGATAAAATCCAACACCCTTTCCTATTAAAAACACTAGAGAGTATA
>JAJPUD010010721.1:25675-55701 GCA_023553655.1 Myrmecobius fasciatus
TTGATAAAATCCAACACCCTTTCCTATTAAAAACACTAGAGAGTATAGGAATAAATGAGCTTTTCCTTAAAATGATCAGTAGCATCTATTTAAAACCATCAGCAAGCATCATATGTAATGGAGACAAACTAAAACCATTCCCAATAAGATCAGGAGTGAAACAAGGCTGCCCACTGTCACCATTACTATTTAATATTGTATTAGAAATGTTAGCTTTAGCAATAAGAGAAGAAAAAGAGATAAAAGAATCAGGTAATGAAGAAACCAAATTATCACTCTTTGCAGGTGACATGATGGTATACTTAGAGAACCCTAGAGACTCAACTAAAAAACTACTAGAAACAATTCACAACTTTAGTAAAGTGGCAGGATTCAAAATTAATCCACATAAATCATCAGCATTTTTATATATTACCAACAAAGTTTAGCAGCAAGAGATACAAGAATAAATTCCATTCCAAATAACAGATGATAGGATAAAATATTTGGGAATCTATCTGCCAAAGAAAAGTCAGGAACTATACGAACTAAACTACAAAACACTTTCCACACAAATAAAATCAGACCTAATCAATTGGACAAACATTAAGTGCTCATGGGTAGGCAGAGCGAACATAATAAAAATGACAATACTACCCAAACTAATCTACTTATTTAGTGCCATACCAATCAAACACCCAAGAAATTAGTTTACAGATCTAGAAAAAATAGTAGTAAAGTTCATTTGGAAGAACAAAATGTCAAGGATTTCAAGGAGATTAATGAAAAAAAAAAGGCAGATGAAGGTGGCCTTGCTATCCCAGATCTAAAACTATAATATAAAGCAGCAGGCATCAAAACTATTTGGTACTGGCTAAGAAATAGAGCAGTCAATCAGTGGCACAGGATAGGTTATCAGGACTATCTAGGCAATAACCTTAACAATTTAGTGTTTGATAAACCGAAAGACCCCAGCTTTTGGGATAAGTACTCACTATTCGGCCAAAACTGCTGGGAAAATTGGAAACTAGTGTGGAAGAAATTAGGGCTTGACCCATACCTAACACCACATACCAAGATAAGATCTAAATGGGTTCAAGATCTAGATATAAAGAGTGAATTTGTAAGCAAGTTAGAGGAACGTAATATAGTTTACCTCTCAGACCTGTGGAGATGGAATAAATTTATGTCCAAAGAAGATCTGGAACTCCTAATTGAACACCAGATGGATAATTTTGATTATATTAAGTTAAAAAATTTCTGTACAAATAAAACTAATGCAGACAAGATTAGGAGGGAAGCATCAAACTGGGAAATCATCTTTACATTTAATGGTTCTGATAAAGGCCTCATTTCTAAAATATGTAGAGAATTGTCTCATATATATAAGAATTCAAGCCACTCTTCAATAGATAAGTGGTCAAGGGTTATGAACAGACAATTTTCAGATGATGAAATTAAAACCATCTGTAGTCATATGAAAAGTTGCTCCAAATCACTATTGATCAGAGAAATGCAAATTAAGACAATTCTGAGGTACCACTACACACCTGTCAGATTGGCTAAAATGACAGGAAAAGATAACGATGAATGTTGGAGGGGATGTGGGAAAACTGGGACACTAATACATTGTTGGTGGAATTGTGAATGGATCCAACCATTCTGGAGAGCAATTTGGAGCTATGCTCAAAAAGTTGTCAAACTGTGCATACCCTTTGACCCAGCAGTGTTTCTATTGGGCCTGTATCCCAAAGAGATCTTAGAGGAGGGAAAGGGACCCGCATATGCAAGAATGTTTGTGGCAGCCCTTTTTGTAGTGGCTAGAAACTGGAAACTGAATGGATGCCCATCAATTGGAGAGTGGCTAAATGAATTATGGTATATGAATGTTATGGAATATTATTGCTCTGTAAGAAACGACCAGCAGGACGATTTCAGAGAGGCCTGGAAAGACTTGCATGAACTGATGCTGAGTGAAACAAGCAGAACCAGGAGATCATTATACACGGCAACAACAATACTATATGACGATCAATTCTGAGGTCCAAGGCTCTCTGCAACAAAGAAATGTCTCAAACCAGTTCCAATTGTTGACTGAAGAAAACCATATACATCCCGAGAGAGGGATATGAAATATGGACCACAACGTAACATTTTCATGATCTCTGTTGATGTTTGCTTGCATTGTGTTGCCTTTCTCTGGTTTTCTTTTTTTTCTTGTAGATAGGATTTTTCTTGCACAAATTGTCAACTATTATTACATTATTAACATGTAGTGGACTTCCTGACATCTAGGGGAGGGGAGGGGACTGGGGGTAAAATTTGTAATGGAAAGCTTTGTAAAAATCAATGCTGGGGAACTACCCATACATATGTTATACAAATAAAAAGCTTTAATAAAAAAAGTAAAATATTATGTGTCTATGTAGATATTATACATCTGTGAAGTCATTGAATATCTATGAAGACAGAAATGTTCTACTGGCTACCTGCATTTACCACAAAAGAAATGTCAGAGTTGACTCTAGGAAAACCCTGATCCTCTAAATCATCAGGATTCATCATTTAGGACCAAGTAAGCAGTACTCAACACTGGGTGTCCAAAAATAATAGGGCTCGTGCAATGAGGTCTGTCATACAATTTGATTCAACCTAATGGTCCGTGCAGTGTTCTTTTGAGTCCCAATGCATAGGACTACAATTTGTAATTAGCAATCTTTGCTGCTCCTCTAAATAAATGTTTTTCTGTGAATAGCTACTGTCTGCCACCAGAATTTCCCATATGTTAAAGAATAACAACTATCTGGCCATGTCATGAAACAAACCCAAGGTCTAATTAATTAACTCAACATATACCTATGAAATATTTGCTACATGAAATTCACAATAGTTTGAAGAAATTCTTCCTTAATGGGGAACACCAAAACAAATAGAAATGGTACACTACCAGATGAATTTATTAATAACATTAGCTAAGTCCTGATTATTTTTAGGTGAATTCAGTATATTTTTATTACTTGCTAGCTATGGAGATTTAGATGGTTCAATGGGGAGAATACTGGGTCTGAAATTCAAATCTGGGACAGATACTTTAGAGCAGTGTTACCCTGGGCAAGTTACTTCAACTCTGTCTCAGTTTCTTCAACTGTGAAATGGGAAAATAATAAAATATTATTTTGATAAATAATTAAAATAATAAAAGCTTATTATGAGGTCCAAATTAGATATTTGTAAAGTATTTAGCACAATGCTGGTATATAATATGTACTTAAATAAATAATCATTCCATTCCCTCTCCCTTCATTTAATTTCTTTTTCAGATAGCCTGGATTCCTGGACACAGAATCATAATTTCAGCCCATTTGGTTTCACATGTTCAATTGCATAGAATGAATTACCATCAGAAATCAATACACTATTTTCAAGGACTGATTGAGGGAGAACATCTCTGTCTCCACAGATGTCCATTGTTTACCAGATTTATGGCCATTTCTTTCTGATTATAAAGAATCATATTTCTGGAATAATCCTTGAAACATCAAAAGTAATTTTTTTCTTTAAACTCCATTGATAGTTTTGGGCACAGCTTTTGTAAAACATCTTGAAGAGATTAATTTATCTTGTCCATAAAAGGTCTTAGAATATTTGACATAATGACTTATTTCCCTAATGTTTCACAGAACCCAGGTAATGGATTTATCAGTGAAGGGGGTCTACTTGCCAGGAAAATCTACTTAACAGGTCATTTCTGACTAGTAAATGAGCTATTAAGTATTTATTAACTATTCATATGTATTGTAAATAGGAGCTCAAATGAAGTAAATCATTTATTTTGATGGAGATATCCTAGACAGTTCTACCTTTTAGTCCGTACTTTTAGTTCTTTAAGAAAATCTCAATGAACTAGGAAATGATGTAGAGTTACCAGAATTGGTAATGTAATGAGATAGAAAAAAAAAAAAAAAACTTAAACACCAATTCTATCTCAAAGAACAATTTTGGGGGAAAGTGAAAATCAGATTGAAGAGCTAGCTTTCTCATAAACTCAATTTTGGGTCATGTTATCTTGAAAAATTATACCTACAGAAAAAATATTTTTTTAAATACTCTGCTAATTCAGAATATATGGTCATTTGATTTAGGTTCCTTTTTACTCAAGGCATACAAAGTTAATTAATGACATCTTTTTTTAAAGTAGACTAACAATCAAAATACCAAATTGACTACAAAGTACTCATGAAGGAAGGCACTATCTTTTTTCAGAGAAAGTTTTGATAAAAAGAAGCATGTATAAAATGATTTTATGTACACACATGTATATACACATTATATATTGAAACACACATATATGTATATAATTTATATACATATTTGTGGCTAATGATAGCCCTTGAGTAACCTGGGTTGGGGGAGGGAAGAAAAGAAAGAAAAAAAACACATTTACATGCTTACTTTATTGTGTATTTAAAGGAAATGTCAAGTTATGCATAATAGATATGCAATTTCATTGTGATCATATTTTTTATTCTACTATGTTATGAAAATGCTTGTTTTATTTCATAAATTAAATATATTTATATGTATACATGTACACACATATTATATATGTATATATAATAAAAAGATCCAACTATGTGTCAGGAACCATATTAAATACTGGGCATACAGGTAGAAAGGATGAAACAATATCTACTGAAAAGAAATTGCATTTTATTGGGGAAGACTCCACAAATATTTTATACATATATACATACATATACACACACACATATATACATACAGCATAAATATAAAGCAAATAAATACAGATATATACAATAATTAAATTCAAGGTAATTTGGGAAGGAGGACATTAGCATTTGGGAGGATCTGGAAAACACTTTATGTGGAAAATGATACTTGAGCAATATATTAAAGGGGAGTTTGTTCATCCAGACATAGGGGTAGATCAATATAAGGGAAGAAGAAGAGAGATAGAGTATGATATATAAAATAAAGAGATCAGTTTGGTTGAATCACAGAGTGTGGGAGAGAGAGTAAAGTGAGTCTGGAAAGAAGATTTATTTGAACTTAATTCAAAATGAAGTAATATAAAGGAGAATGCAAAGTAACTGCAATGTTGTAAAGATGATCAATTATGAAAAACTTAGCTATTCTGATCAAGACCAGTGATCCAGTCCAAAAAACCTTTGATAAAAATACTTTTCACTTTCAAAGAGAGACCTGATGAACTCTGAATCTCTGAATGTATATTGAAGCATACTAAAACAAAACAAAACAAAAAAAACCTTTTGTTTTTATTTTATTTTATTTGTGTTTGTGACATGGCTAATAATGTAGAAATGTTTGGTATAATTTCATATGCATTTGTTGGTGGAGCTGTGAACGGATACAGCCATTCTGGAGAACAATTTGGAGCTATGCTCAAAAAGTTATCAAACTGTGCATACCCTTTGATCCAGCAGCATTTCTATTGGGCTTATATCCCAAAGAAATCATAAAGGAAGGAAAAGGCCCCACATGTGCAAGAATGTTTGTGGCAGCCCTTTTTGTAGTGGCTAGAAACTGGAAATTGAATAGATGCCCTTCAATTGGAGAATGGCTGAATAAATTATGGCATATGAATACTATGGAATATTATTGTTCTGTAAGAAATGACCAGCAGGATGATTTCAGAGAGGCCTGGAGAGACTTGCATGAAATGATGCTGAGTGAAATGAGCAGAACCAGGAGATCATTATATACGGCAACAACAGTACTATATGACGATCAATTCTGATGGACATGGCTCTCTTCAACAATGAAATGTTTCAAACCACATCCAATTGTTCACTGAAGTAAGCCATATACACCCAGAGAGAGGGATACGAAATGTGGACCACAACATAACATTCTCATACTCCTTGATTGATGTTTGCTTACATTGTGTTTCCTTTATCTGATATATCGTTTGTGTAGATAAGATTTTTCTTGCACAACAATGATAAGTTTGGAAATATGTATACATATATTCGATTTGCCAATATTTTAACATAATTAACATGTAGTGGATATCCTGCCATCTAGGGGAGGGGTGGGGAGTTGGGGGAAAAATTTGTAACGGAAAGCTATGTAAGGGTTATTGTTGAAGAATTACCCACACATATGTTATGCAAATAAAATAAAAATTTAAAAAAAATAATTTCATATGCATAATTGAAATCAAATTGCTTTAGTTTTCAAGGAAGTTAGGGAGGAGATATGATACAAAGAAAATTTGGAACTCAAAAAAATTGTTAAAAATTTTTACATGTAATTAAAAATATTTAATTAAATAAATAAAACTAACTTTAAAAAGAATAGTTCCCTTTCTCTCCTTCCTTTCTCTTGCCATGTCAATGTCATTTTTATGTCCCATATGGCTCTCCACTGACATTCTACTGATGTCCCATCATAGCATGGGCATTGTTCTGAGATCTTGAAGGGCATGAAAATATAGGTTACCTTCAGATTCACTAAATATGAAGAGGCTTGAAACAGGGACCCAGAGATGAGCTGTGTGTCTTTTGTCCCAATTGGAAAAGCTCATTCCCTGGGGTTGGATGGCTTGCTTTTTGACTACAGCTGCTCATAGAGCTCTAATGTAGAAGAAATGAAGCCTGTATCAGTAGAGAGTCTACCAGCACAAGTGAGATCACATCTCCTTTAGAACTACTTTAGAAGCCTCAAAGTTATATACCCAATAGAATTTCTAATTTGAGTGCCAAGGCAGCATGGAATAGTGGAAAGAGCTCTTGTAGAATCAGAAGATAGGGAAGGAGTTTGGGATCTCATAATTATCCAAGGAAAATCATTCAGAATCCTATTTTCTCTTCAGTAAAAGTAGGATAATACTTGTCCTGCTTACCGCATCACAAAACCATTATGAGCAAAGCTCTTTGTAAACCTCGATGTACTAGAGAAATGAGTGATATGATTGGTATTGTAGGATGAGACTCTTTCACCTTCTGATAAATCAAGAAAGATTTTTAAGTTGTCTCCTATATGTGATATATTTCTTTTGAGTATTATTTTGAATAATATAATGTAAATATTCTATCACATAATGAAACATAATATTTTGAATAACAAACATTTAAATGTTTGCATTTTTGCAGCTTATAACAATGCTTTTCTATCCACTATCTGCATTTACAAGAGATAGCAAAATGGTACTGTGGATAGAGTGGGGGCCTTAAGTTAGGAGGATATGAGTTCAAAATTGATCTTAGACACTTACTAGCTATGAGACCTTTGAAAAGTTAATCAATCTCTATCAGCCTCAGTTTCTCCAAATGTAAAATAGGAATAATAATTGCACCTATATTCTAGAGTTCTTCTGATGACAAATAAGATAATAGTTGTAAAGGACTTAACCCAGTGCCTAGTGCACTATAAGCACTTGATAAATCCTTGTTTCTTTTCTTCTTTCATAATATTGAGAGCTAGATAGAATAAGGATCATAGGATTTTAGATACAGAAATGAAAGGAACTTCAGAGATAACCTAATCCACACCTTTGATTTTATAGATGAAGGAAGTGAGGCCTGAGAAGTTATTTAAATGACTTGCCCTAATTTACAATTATAGAAAATGTCAGAAGTAGAATTTAAACCCAAATCCTTGGACTCCAGAGTCTGCTCTTCTGGTTATCAATCTGGGTTATATCCCTAACTTTTATGAGCATTAAATCAAGTTTAGAATGCAGGTTTTCACACTCCAATCCCAATGTTATTTTTACTATACCACATTGCCATAGTATAAATATAAATAGGACTCTGATTTAAATTATCTTCAATGCCTTCCATTTTTCCTCCTTGAATAGTTTTTTTTTTAAATAATGCCCTGATGAGCAGTCAGTTGGTACTGTGGACAGAGCTCAAGTCAGAAAGGGCAGGGTTCAAATTTGCCCTTGAACAATTACTAGTTCTGTTACTCTAGGTAAATCACTTCATCTCTGCATCAAATTACTCATCTAAAACATGGGGTTAATAATAGAATCTACCTTCCATAGTTATTGTGAGAATCAAATGAGATATTTCTAAAGTCTTAGTGCAGTATCTGGCACATAGTAAGTTATATAAAGTTAGCTATTATAATTAATTGCATCATAACTTGTAAGTCAGGAGCAAATATCCCTGATATTTTTGCACTGTCAGAGACATGAAATGTCATGATATTCGTTTTTTCTTAATTTTTCATGATTGTCACAATAACTTAAGTTCATACATCTGTAAAACCTAAAAGTTTACTGTCCTTGGATTAGCCATGTGAAGTAGTCAGTGTAAGAATTACCATTCCCATTTTTTAAAATGAGGAAACTGGGACCCAGAGAAGTCCAATGATTTCTCCATTATCATAGGATGTGAGGATCACAGATTTAGAGCTAGAAGGTTGCTAGTCCATTTGCCTCATTTGTAAGATGAGTAATTAAGGCTCAAAGAATTTAAATGATTTTGCTCCAAGACACACAATATAGTTGTAAATATCAGACTCAAGATTTGGACCCAGGTCCTCTGGCTCTAAAGCCAGAATGTTATATGCTATCTCAAACTGCAATGGCGGAGTTGGGTTTCAAGCACAGCTCTTATGCTAGTTGCAATGCTCTTTCTCCTACAGCATCTCTTTTATGCCACAAGGTTATTCTTTTTCCAACTATAAATAACTGTTTCCTTCCTTGAACGTTGTGAATAAGTGTGCTTAGAAAGGCAGCTGCAAGCAACTTCCATTGGAGGGTGTTATAAAGTTAAATGGAAGATGGAGGTGTCATGGAGTAAAATTCCTTGATTTTTGGGGTGGGGATGATTTGCTAGAGATGCTAAAAACTCCCTAAGAGTGTCTGAGAACTTCTAACCATGACTAACAAAAAATTTATAGAAATTTAATAATTGGCAGCTACTTCATAACCTAGCAATAACCACTTAATCCATCTGAGGTCTCAACCTGCAGCTATGGTAGGAAAACTTGCTCTATGGTAGAATTTTGTGTTTTCTTTTTAAAATTTAATTTAATTTTTAAAATTTTCTTTTGAATCTTGTGTTTTCCATGACAGAACTGTTCTGTACTCTTGATTTGTCTGAAATATGGCATAGAGAGAAGAATGAAGATAACTTCATATAATTACTGGCTCATTTCTATCCATTAGGAGGACTGTGTTTAGTAGAACTGAAGCATGGGAAGTGGAGAAGCTGTTGCATACATTCAGCATGAACCTATCTCCCAGAATGTTAAGACCTCCTGTTGATTTCAAAGAGATTCCCATGAATACAAGGCCATGTACAACTGCTTGGTCAGGACCTTGGAGATTTCACATCAGCAGTTCTGCTCTTTAAATATGCACTCCCCTCCCCCATTTGGCTAAGCTAGTAAGGTTTTCAAACAATATAGTTTTCAATAATTTAGTAAATAATCTCCAGCGTCTTAAAACTTTTATAGCATTTCAGGTTTGCAATCTGGTAATGTTTTACAACCCTGAGGCTGCCACAAATAAAAATATTTATTAGAAGGCCAAGTGCTCACTCAAATGCAGAGCATTCCTGAAAACAAACCTCTTTGTGCATCAACATTTGTGAAATCAAAAGGCATTTATGTCAAAAAGTGTCCCTTACTTGGGACTTAGGGACTGATTATGCTGTATGTGTTACCAGTCAAACCCAAATAGTGCATGGAGTTACTTTTTTGGGGGGGAGTCTGATCTGAAATAGTATTTAAAAAAAACCCTTGAACTAGGAGCTAGATGAACACAATTAAAAACACTTTTCACACAAATAAAATCATATCTAAATAACTGAAGAAATATTGTTTGTGAGGAGCAAGACAACATAATAAAAATGACAATTCCAGCTAAATTAATATGCTTATTCAGTGCCATATCAAACTATCAGAAATTATTTTATAGAGCTAGAAAAAATAATGAATTCATTTGGAAGAACAAAAGGTCAAGAACATCAAGAGAATCTGTGAAACAAGATGTAAAGAAATATAGCCTAGGAGTACCAGATTTCAAACTGTATTTCAAAGCAGTAATCATCAAAGCAATCTACTACTGGCAAAAAAATAGAATGATGGATCAGTGGAATAGATTGGGAAAATAATACACAGTAGTAAATGACCACAGTAATCTACTATTCGATAAATCCAAATGTCCAAACTTCTGGGATAAGAACTCAACATTTTAGAAAAGTTGCTGGGGAAACTGGAAAGCTATTTGGCTCATTTGCCTGCTTTTAGAAAAGGTGACCATATTCAAACCATATACATTTTAAAGCAAATATATCTTGACTGCCCCAAGGTTGAAGACTATAGGGTTAGTTTTGATTGGAATCCACTGAGGTGGTGCAGTTGGGGCAGCTAGAGAGTCTAGAAGACTCATCTTCCTGAGTTTAAATGTTTTCTGATATTTACTGGCTTTGTGATCCTGCACAAGTCACTTAATTCTGCTTGCCTCAGTTTCCTCTTCTGTAAAATGAACGGAGAAAGAAATGGTGAACCATTCCAATATCTTCCCCAAGGAAACCACAAATGGTACCATGAAGAGTAAGAAGACACAACTGAACAACAGCAGAAAATCTGAGTTTAAATCTAGCCTCAGACATTCATTTACCTGGGTGATATTAGGTAAGTCATTTAACCTCTTAAAACCTTAGTGTCCTTCAACTGTAAAGTGATAATAATTTTGCATCATGGGATTGTTGTGAAGATCGAATGAGATAATATTTATCAAATGCTTATCACGGTGCCTGACCGAAAATAGGTATTTAATATGTGATTATTCTCTCCCCAGAGAAAGAAGTGGCAACCTGGTCCCTACAGACATTGATCATGAGCTTCATAGGCACTTAGTTTCCCCACTCCTTAGACTTAGAGCTCATGCAGGGGTGATGGTGAAGAATATACATGTGGACAATGCTGATGTATTAGATAGTAGAACAAAAATGACTATAATTTTCCTGTTTTTGAGAGACATATGAGGGAAAGAGTTTTAGAACTGCTAGGAGAATTTTGCTTTGGAGGAATAAGGGACAAAAAAAATCATACTTAGAATACATGATGATAAGTAAAATTTCTCATGAAAACATGTCAAAAGGGCAATATTCTGATATGATATCATCTTCTATTGATAGGGCATATCACACACACACACACACACACACACACACACACACACACACAAACATACATAGAACCCTAGAAGAATAATTATAAAACCAGGTTTAAGTCTTAGTTCTGTTACTGATATATGCTCATGAGCAATTACAGTTAATGCTTAACTCTTGTAGGAATGATGTTCCTAGAAATAGCACAAAGATAAAATAAAACAAAACAAAACAAAAATGCAAACAAAAACAGAAACGTTGATGTATTGAACCTATGAGAAATAAAGGAATAAGTTTCCATAACCACCCTAAAATGTACTCTTTTGCTATGATTACTGTAAATTTACTGTTCTGCATATAATTATTTTTCCCTTTTCTTAAAAATAGTTTTTTATTATTCAAAATACTTGTAAAATAGTTTTCAACATTTAACATATAGTTTCATAGAATTATTAGTGTTCCAAATTTTTTCCCTCTGTCTCTTTCTTTCCCTTTTCCCAAGACAGCAAGAAACTTGATATAGGTAAATATATGTAATTCTTTTAAACTTATTTTCATATTTGTCATGTTGTGCAAAAAAATCAGATCAAAAGAAAAAAACACAAGAAAAAAGGAAAAAAAAACAAAAAACAAAAATAAAAGTGAAAATATCATGCTTTGAACCACATTCAGTCTCCGTAATGCTCTCTCTGTATGCAGATAGCATTTTCCATCCCAAGTCTATTGGAATTGCTTTGAATCATTGCATTGTTGAAAAGAGTCAAGTCCATCACAGCTGGTCATCATGTAATCTTGTTGTCACTCTGTACAATGTTCTCTTGGTTCTGCTCACGTCACTCAGTATCAGTTCAGGTAAATCTTTCCAGGCTTTTCTGAAATCAGCCTGTTCATCATTTCTATATATAGCCAAGTCACAATTAACCTATGTGTCAATATCTTCATCTGCAAAAAAGGTAAAAGGATATTTCCCTTCCCAAGGGTGTTGGGGAGGCAATAACAAATATAAACATAATACTTGCCCTTAAATAGTTTATATTCTACAAGTGAGTGGTAGGGAGGCAACTAAAATGATACATATGATTTTATTAAATATAATATATTGTATATAAAACACAAATGTGTGAAATAAAACAAAGTAAACAACACACATGTACATATAGTACATTATATATGTTATATTCTTATATTATAATGCATATGATACATATATTATACAAATATGTATATATGCATATATACATTCTATATATGATAATATTGAGACATGTGGAGAAGCACTAAAAACTGGAGAGAATCAGGAAACATCTCTTCAAAGAGAAAGTCCTTTAACAGAGGCTTAAATGGAGAAAAAAGTTTATGAAATGATAATTCAAGCACTTCAGGAGTAGTGACACAACATATATAAAGGTATAGAGACAGATTATGAAACATCATGTTCAGGAGACAGAAGAGTGGATAATATATATGAACAATATTGACAATGTTCTTTGCTAACATTTATGTGTTTACTTCTATCACTGCAGTCTTGCTTTAATGCCTCTTAGGGTGTGGTGGTGATTCGACTCTCTCAAAGGCTATTCCAATGGAGTCCAAGTTCTTATAGTCCTTATCTAGTGAAAAGATTTTAAGTCCTGACAGTGGATGATATATTTCTTGTACAAGACTAGACTAGCTATGTATAGAGAGGTTCATCACTAGAAAAGAATGGCATAGTGGCTTAGGTGCTTTCCTTGGAATCAAGAAGATTTGGGATTTTGAAAGTAGCTAAATGACCATTTTTTTGACTTACTACTGAATTACTACTGCATTTGGCATCCTTATGTGCAAAATGAAAGGGTTGAATTCAGTGGGTTCTAAGGTTTCTGCCTAATGTAAAATCTATGAACTTATCACAAGGTTTTTCACTAGAGGAACTGGAAAATCCTCTGAAAAAGGAAGGTCTAAAAATCTTGCTGTCTGCATTTATAGACAGAAGAAATGCAATCACAAAACCTTGTAGTTTTGAGTTAAAACAAGTAGAGCACATTGTCCTTCAAAGTTCTACTTAAAGCAATTATCGGGAGAGATCTGAGGGTACAGTCAAGTGGACTTGTATGTACTACCTTCATGACTCAGAGAACTGCAAGACATGAGACAGCCTCAAATATTCTTTCTGTTAAATAGGCTTTCTCAGGGGAAGGTGCATTCATTCTTTATTTTAGCAGATACACTCCTGCATCATCCTCTCCATGTTCCGGACATTTAAGGAAACATCAGAGAAAGAAACAAAAATGAAAAGAAGCACTGAAGTAGATCTTCTTCACACTGTATGTGCAATTGTCTCCCCTGGGTTCATCCTCATTGTTGGCTCACCATTACTTTTTTAAAAGATGGAGTAAACTCTTAGAATCTCTGAGGATGATGCAGTCTCTCATGGCCACATTGTGAAAGTTAGTGGGAGAATGTATTTTTCCTTTTACCTTGGTATTTTAAAATGAAAATGAAAGGAAATAAAACAATTCCTGTTTAGATCTATTTTTATCTTATACATCTAAAGAATGAGAAGGAAATTACTGATGGTGGAGAGAAGTCAGGAAGTTGCCTTAATTCTCCTCACTTTCCCCCAGAAACAACATTAAATCAAAATTCTAAATGGATTCTGGAGCAACAGACGATATCCAAACAAGTGAACTGGAGGATTTTAGCTACAACACAGATCACTAGCTTAGGCCTCTTGGTCCTGGCTCAGATGAACACTAACAGCAACGTTGTAAGATGACCAACTTTGATAGGATTAGCTCTTGTCAACAATACAGTGATCTAAGACAATTCCAAAAGACTTATGATGGAGAATGCTATTCACATCCATAGAAAGAATTATGGAGTGTGAATGCATATCAAAGAATACTACTTTCAATATTTTTTTTACTTTTCATAATTTTGCCCTTTTGTTCTGATTCTTCTTTCACAATGTGACTAATATGGTAAAATGTGTAATATTATTGTACATGCATAATATATGACAGATTGCTTGTAATCTTGGGGAGGTGGAGGGAGAAAAATTTGGAACTTAAAAACTTGTAAAAGAAAATGTTGAAAACTATATCTTCACATGTAATTAGAAAAAATGAAATACTATTAAGTGTATGTGTGTGGGAATAGGACAATTCCTTAAAAAATACAATTCACCAAATAAAAAGAGACACAAAAGTTAAATGAAGAAAACAATTCCTTAAAAGTTACAATTGGGCAAGTGGAAGATAATAACTTTATGACACAATAAGAATCAGTCAAGTAAAGCCAAAAATGAAAAAAAAAAGTAAAACAATTCATTGGAAAAACAACTCATGTGGAAAATAGATCTGGGAGAGATAATTTAAGAATTATTGAAATACCTGAAAACTATGGTAAAAAAGAGCCTGGATAGTATCTTGCAAGAAATTATCAAGGAAAACTGCTCTGATAGCCTAGAACCAGAAAGTAAAATAATCATTGAAAGAATCCACCCACAATCTCCTGAAAAAGACCCTGATATGAATATTGTAGTCAAATTCCAGGATTATTAGGTCAAGGAGAAAATATTTTCAAACAACCAGAAAGAAACAATTCAAATATTAAGGAGCCATAGTAAGGATTACACAGTACTTAAAAGCTCCTCCATCAAATGATTAGATGGCTTGGGATATGATATTCAAGAAAGCCAAGGAGCTCAGATTCCAACCAAGAATCAAGTACTCTGGAAACTTGAGCATAATCTTTCAGTGGAAAAGATGGATATTCAATGAAACAGGGGACTTTCAAACTTTCCTGATAAAGCAACCAGAACTGAACAGAAAATTTGATCTTCAAATATAAGACTTGAGAAGCATAAAAAAGTAAAAGGGAAGGAAAAACAGAAATATGCTATTCAATAAAATTAAACTATTTAGATCCCTACATAAGAAAATGGCACTTGTAAGTCTTGAGAACTATATCTCCATTAGGGCATTTAAAAGGAATATAATAGAGGTTGTGGGTATAAGTTGATTTTGCTATGACCATAAATAAAAAATTAAGAGATAAAAAAGGATTGTACTGGGAGAAGAGGAAAGGGAAGAAAGAATAGGGTAAATTACTCCACAAGAATTGGCACAAAAGACTTATAGTAGAGGAAAAGAAGGGGTGTGTATGAACATTGTTTGAACTTTACTTTCATTGGCTTAGATTCATTGAGGGAAGGACATACACACCCAGTTGGGTATATACATTTGTCTTACCTTATAGGAAAGTAGGAAAGGGAAGGAGAAAAAAAGGGGAAGGAAGGTTGATAGAGAACAGAATGAAGCTGGTGGTCAGAACCAAAACTCTGAGGAGAGAAAGGAGAGACAAGAGCAAACAGGGTTAAGTGGCTTGTTCAATGTCACCCTGCTACTAAATATCTGGGGTCAGTTTTGAACTTGGAGAGATGGATTTTCTTGATGATAAATCTAGTTCTCTATCCACTGAGCCACACAGCTGCCTCAGAAGACAACTTAGAAGTCACCTCATCGAACTTTTTTTGTTTTTAGAGATGGCAATTCAGGTCCTCTGAGGTTACATAGTGTAGATATGAGGTTGGAACGGGGGTCTCCTGATACCAGTAATCCTATGTACCATGCTGTCTATGCAGCATCTTGTATTCTACCCACTGTGACTGATTATGTAATTAGCTATGAGAGAATAAGCGGGGCAGGATGGAAAGAGCTCTAAATTTGAAGTAAAAAAATCCTACTTTTTATGATTCCTACCTGTGTGATCATTTTACAAACCTCTATGACTTGGGTTCTAGTCTTGGTTCTATAGGTCATTTAATCTTCCTGGGCCTCATTTTTTTTATTTGCAAAATGGAGGGGTTAGATAGATGACTTTTAAAGTCTTTTGTAACTCCTGAATTAATGATTTTAGGGAACTAACACCCAAATTCTTTGATGATCACGGCTTAAGGCATTTCTTCTAAGGGAGTCCATACTTCAAAAAAAGTCTTGAAGAAAGGAAAAAAAGGTTTTATAACATAAAGTAATGATTATATAATGGAGTAATTTCAGGCATTGTGGCTAATGGTTAGAGTAGCTATTTGAGGCAAGGTTTCTGTGCTGGTGCTCTTGACATTATATTAGATAGCTACCTAGATCAGAGTGTTCTTCCAGCATAAGATGAGCACTCATCTTATTTACCTGAAGTCTTTAAAAGATTGATCACTGGTATGTTTCTTTGGTATTTATAATTTACATTCATTGTGTATTCTTTTGGAGGGAGGAAGGGAGTGGTCAAAGAACAGAACAAATACTCATCTAAACAATAAACTGAATTATTAAGAATATGACATAAAGAACACCTAAGACACTGAAGGTCACTCACCAATTGGAAGTGTTCCCAAACAGATCTTTCTTTTTTAAAATTTAAATACATTCATGACTGTGGAAAAATACTCCAGGGATAAAGACCCACAACTGGATGTCCTTTAACAAGGTACATATCACAAATATTCAGTCTCCTCTTTTATGCAGTATGGATTTGAATAATTTGACCCCTTCAGAGTCTTCATTATTTGCACTAATGAGGATTTGATTCTACCCAGTAATGCAGATTGCAACCCATTCTTCAAGTCTCTTGTTCTCAATATCTTGCAAATCTGCTAAACTGTGGTGGAATGAATGTGCCAGAGGCCTTTCTCTAAATTTCTTCTACATATGTGGATACCGTGGAAATTTACAGGCAACATAATAACAGTTATCTTGCTGTTTGACTGGTCTTTTTTCCCCCTAGTTCACCTTTAACTAGTGATATTCTTTATACTATTTCTCTAGTGCTATTCCTCATTTATGTGTGTTACAGCCTGTTTCCACCCATTACAAGCCTTGCCATTGTCCTTTGCTTGATTTAATTTCAATTCTTCAGTCTGAAGTATTCCCTGTCTTGCATCCACAACACATCATCAAAAGAATGTTGGTAATAAGCAAATAAGAGTTTTATTTCAGGGAGAATTTAAGTTCCTAATTCTAAAATTTCCCCTAAAGCAATTCAGTTTGCCCTCCTTCTCCTTTTTAATTCAGGATCTATTTAATTTTCCATTTGAAATGTCTGACAAGATATATACACTGATGGATATGTTCCATGGTTTGTCTGACCAATTGCACATTATAATATAGACAAAAGACATTCATCCCCCACTTGACTTTTCTCATCATGTTGATGATAAGGTCTGACTCTTATTTGGGATT
Organism: Myrmecobius fasciatus; assembly: GCA_023553655.1. Taxonomy (NCBI): domain Eukaryota; kingdom Metazoa; phylum Chordata; class Mammalia; order Dasyuromorphia; family Myrmecobiidae; genus Myrmecobius; species Myrmecobius fasciatus. The sequence goes on from JAJPUD010010721.1 coordinate 42,987, forward strand.
ATGGATTTCATTTAGGAGTTTCTGTAGTGTTCTAACACTTTAAAGAGTCATAATTGTCAGGAAAGAAACATACGACATACCTTTTACATCTGGAAATAATTATACTTTGATTGTCACTTTGAATTGGACATCCCCTATAAGAATGACAAATACCTATGGTTATAATGTTATGTTTTGTCATTGTGTTTTCCTTTCTTTTATCTAGATAGTATTAGAGTTTCACTGTGATGTAAATTAACAATTTAATATCAAATTATTTTCAATAGCCCTAATTCAAATGCAATGAACATTTATTGAACACCTGGCTATAGAGTGGACATTGTCTCTTTTTAAAATTTTATTTGATTAATCAGATAATGAATTAATCAGATAATAATCCTCTCAAGTAATCTTACATGATTTTAACATAAGTACAGGAGGCATTTATCAGAGGAGAGTCTCCTAGGTATAATCATATTGAACCACATAAAATATCTCTTTATAGTCCACAAAAAAATATGCAGAGTGGGGTATTTTTTCCTACATTTCAGTTACTTTTGTAACCATAAAGAGATGGATTTTTGTTTTTTACATCATTTGTGATAGGCTACTCAATTTCTTCTCATTTCTTCATCAAGGATTGTCTCAATATGCTGTGGAGATGAAGGGAGTATAAATAGGTTGTTATTGATATTTTCTTTGTTACTCTATTTAGGCAATAATAAGATCTGAAAGATTTTCCTAGCCTTTGGCATCCTCTTCTAGTTCATGTACTTTGATAATTGTTTCCTCAAAATTTGTTTTGCCTCTAGCATAGCCTTCCTGTATGTATAACTGCTCTTTTCTATCTGCTTTTTCAACTATGTTTTCTTAAGTACCATTTTAACTTTTTCAAGATGTATATCCAGGACTGTACTTTTGGATTCCAGATGTAAGGGCTCCACTTTCCTTGACAGGAAAAAAGAGTTTGTCAGAAAAATTGTTACATTTTTAGCCCCCTTTAAAAATCAACTTTTCCCTTTTCCATTTGTCTATGAAATCTCCTTGAGATAACTGTGATTGGTGTATCTTTCTCCAAATTATCTTTAAATGTATTATTTTCTTCTAATGCATACCATTATTTTAGGAAGGAGTATTATTTATAACCTTTCAGAGCATTATTCATTAATATTAAAGAACAAAAACAACACAAAATCTATGTTCTAAACCAATATTACCCATGGCTGTTGAATCTCTTAACTTAGCAAGTTAACAAGTTAGCATCTCTTAACACGTTAAAATGTTATTATTTTCTAATAATTAAAACACAATGATTAATTCCTGAATGTCATCTACATAAAATATGTCAACAAATGTTCAAATAATATTAAATTGGTTTGGCACAATATTTTAATTTATTCATCTGCCTAAACTTTTTTCCAGAGAAACTTTGAATCAGATATCCCATCTAAAATCAGCTTCAGGGGTATGTCCAGTACCTCCAGTTGTGACCATGTTTTGCTTTGAAGTATAGTGACAAGGAAATTCATTTTTCTCATCCCACCTTCCATCCTCAGTTGACAATCTTTGGGGCCAACTCATCTCTGGGTGTATTTTAACCTATGCTTTTATTGTTATGAACCTATTGAAGAAAATTCAGCTTTTTGAAGGAGGGCAGACTTTTCCTAGTCTACTAGAAATTTGTTTTCATTTGTTTTAGTATGATATGAGAACAATAGCAATTTGCCAATATTTTTTGTCTATGTTTATAGATCTGTTTCACTTCAGGGGTAGTGAACTTATCTTAATTGTTAAGTTCCTTTTTTCTGTCCTTTAAATAATACATTTCAGCACTTCTTCAATGTACCTTTTTCATCCCAACACATTTAACTCTATCTTTGAGAATTAGTATATTTAGCTTTCAACCAAATTTTTTAGGCTATCATCTGAATCTTACACTTATTACAAGGAACACAATACTGATTAATCATATTATTAAAGATATGACTACAATCCATTTCCATTAAAATTTTGTCTAAATGATTATTTGGATATCCTATGTGGATCAAAACAATAGTTTTTTGTATATTCAGTCTTTAACTAATTCACTACTAAATCTTCCATAGAGTCCTAATATGCAGAATGTTAAGAAACCAAAGGAATCATATAATCCATACACTATAATTTTTACAAAGGAGAAAATGAAGGCTCTTTGAGAGGAAGTGATTTACAAATGTCATATGGAAAATAGCAGATGTAGGATTTGAATTCACATTTTTTGGCGTCTAAATCTGGTGCTCTTTCCAGGACAGCTCAGCATGACAGTATAGTGCTTATACAAAACAGCACACTGTTCAAACAGAAAGCAAGCTATCCAGCTTTTTGTATAAAGAGTGAGTAAATAAAATGAAGTATCAACAATCAAGCCTACTCAGGCTGTCTTAAGTGCCCTCCAAGTTCATTATTATTGTAAGGACTAAGAACTCTACAGTCAACATTATGGGGAATTTAAAAACAATAGCAGGGGAAACTTGTAATGAAGGGATATAATAAAGGAGAAAAACACACCGTATCTAAATATAAATTTAAATATAAAAATATCTTCAATGTAGTGTAGCGTGGAATAGAATAGAGACATACAAAGCAAGGCGTAGAATTGAAGTAGATGTTTAAACACCTGAGTAAAGAGTGTCTTGAGCAAAATGATGAAGATGATTGCCACAGTTTTTCACTTTTTGGGCTCAGCCTGGGTATAACCCTTCTCTGTCCTTCCCCATTGTCAATGTAACATGATGGCTCAGGTTTTTCCTTTACATTTGTCCTTCATAACTTTTGACTGGGCTGAATGGTCTGAGGGGTTAAAAGTCCCCATGATATATAATTTTATGAAGTAAGAGCAAAATAAAGAATGTTCTTTAGAGCACATTTGAAAAGATCTGCAGAAAACATCTGAAGTGTTGAAATAATTATTCAATTGTGATGCTAATATTTAAGCATAAGGCTTGGGTGGGTTTTGCCATCTCAGGGCTTTTAGAAAGCATTTTCAATGTTTCATTCTCCTTTGCTTTGCTAGTATTCAGAAATGGTGGAAAGTGGATGAGGAGGATAGTCATGTATGCTCCCCCAAAAAGGTCCTGGAAAAGCTTAAATATCCAATTTAGGAGACGGTTTCAATTGTATTTGTGGTCCAATAAGAATCCACATTATCCTTGTATTTAATCACAAATGCAATGTAAAGAGGACAACATCTTTTGAAAATTATTTCCTTGCATCACAAGCGTGGTTTCAATTGAAGCATAGCTTAAAAATGTGTTCATTCAGCCAAATTAAGATCTTTTAGCTTACAAACGCTAATAAAATCTTTGAAGCAAAATACTTTATTGAGCTAGCTTCTAGGTAGGCTGCCTCGCATCCTCCACAGATTAGCTTATAGTTAATATAGATCTCAGGCATATTTCCTTCATAGGATTGAACTTTGACATTTTAGAGCATTCCTTTTAACCTAAAACCAATCAAATTAACAAAAGTTAGCCTGTTAGATGCAACTGAAAAAAAGCTGAGGAACTATTGAATAGTCTGTTTATAGTTAGGTGACAGTGCAGATTGCAGTCTTGTTTGCTTTCTGGTCCTTATTAGTAAACACTTTAACTTCAAGAGAAATACCTGGTTAATTGAAGGGTCAGGAAGTAGATATCAAATTTGTTCTGCAATGTCTCTTTAGTATCTGAAAGGGAGATAATAGAAATGAAAGGACTTTGGAAAATTAAAAGCACTTTTATGCCCAAGGTAGCATAATAACCCGAAGAATAATTATCATATTTTCTGAATTATTTTAAATGATAGCCAATAGTTTAAATTTATGGCACTCAGACTTCTATCAATCTGCCAGAAACTTTGATCCTATTTAGATTTAATCAATGTGTGTCAAACTAAAGAGGTATTTTAAATATGGTCTTAGAATAAACTATTCCTTATTTTATATTTATAGCACTTTGAGAACCTTTGATTAGAATAACAAGCACACATGTAGTGTATTCCAATAAACACACACACACATACACACCCCACATACATTCACATGCACAAATCTCCAGGTCAATTGTGATTGTCCTTATGAACCTTCCATATTTGCATTCAAAATGTAATCGTTATCATACAGTGGTTGTCAAGCCAAGAGACTTATCTATGTGTTGATGGAAGAGAATAAGATGTCTAGATTGGCTTCATTCACCAATTTCATGAGATGAGGAGCAAGAAGTATGGGCAGGCAGCCAGGGATGAGTTATAGATTTTTGAATCCTTACACTATCCAGACTTTGAATTTCTCAGCCATTTCAAACAATGATCTGCAGTTACAGAACTCTACAAAAAATTGTACAAAGGTACAGGAAAAAAATTAGTAGTTAAACCAGGGATAATGATCAGTATAGAGGAATTGGGACCCTCAACCTCAATGTATCTTCCTTTTTTATGTTAGTTATGGACCATTGTTTGATGAGGAGAAGCCATTAAAATTAGCCTTAGGTTCTTTTGTTTTGCCTACTGATCGTTGTGTTTGGAGAAGGGAAAAAAGATGCTTTATCTGGATTTTGGAGGATAAAGGCATGTGGAGTCAATTGGAAACTCCTTGAAAGGCAGAAACTGTACCCTTTTGGGTCTTATATGTCCAAAATTTCATAGAATATGTTATACTCAGATATTTAATAAACCTGTAAATTAGATTTAGATTTAAGTAAGAAAGTAAATGCATTTACACAAATCTCTTCACATCTTTATTCAGTGTTTCTTTCATTCTGTAAGCTTGATGTGGCTCTTGTATCTGTGTCTGTACTCTCCTGGCATGGAGATTCAGGCTTCAGTTCTAACCTTTTCTGATCTCTCTTAATTCTAGTATCTTCCTTTTGTTGATTACTACCAATTTATCCCATATTTAACTTGTTTTTGCATAATTGTTTGTATGTTGTTTCTCCCATCTAACTGTTAACCCCTTTAAAGCAAGGTTGATTTTTATCTTTCTTTTTATCCACAAATAGTTAGCAAAGCATCTGATATATGATAGACACTTACTGCTTTTATTGCCTGACTGGATTCCTACCACCATTTCTCTCTTACTAGCAGCTGTTTTTCATCAGAGTCATTACTTCCAATATCTATCATAATGCTCCCAGAAAACAAAACATCCTCTCCAGAAGTAGAAAACTCACATTAGTAGTCCTTTTTCTGCTTCCTTCATTATCATTTATTTACTTAGCCATCTACCTGTGGAATATATGTTATTTGAGGACAGGGGACATTTTTAGTTTATCGTTATATCTACAGGCAGTTAGGAGTCTTAGTGGATAGAGGTTTAGCCCTTCTCAAGCATGACCTATGGGATTATTTCTATGTAATAATGACATTGTATAAAGGTAACCCTAGAGGCCAGGCCTGAGAAGACATAAGCCAGCTCATGTTCTGTACTCTCTGAAATTTTGTATTTTTATTTTCAACTTCCATCTCCAATTTTTTTTGTCTTACCCAATAATGTTCCCTTCAACACACTCTTCTATCTATTTTCTAAGAATTATAATAATTGCTTATTTTAAGGGTATGTTAATGGATGGCTCTATTTGATTTATTTATTATATTTCTCACTTTTCAGATCATAACACCCTTCATGGCCTCCATTCCACCTAATATGCTGTCCCTCCCAATTAGAATATAAGTTCATTGAGCACAATTTTGTATTTGTATGACTTGTACTCAGAACTAGATTTGACACAAAATAAATAATTAATAGATGTTTCTAATTCTTTAAAGACTATTCATTGAAATACAAATTCAAATAGGTCTTACCAAGTAAGAAAAGCATCAAATATAAGTCCATTCTTTTTGTCCTCTGAGGAGTAACTTAGCTAAATTCAGAGATGTTCATGACTACAAAGTCAGCCACCATCAGATGATTTTTAAAAGTCATTACAATCCATAAAGACAAAGGCACAGGGGGATTGGGATATGTATCTGTGGAGAAGGTTTTTGCACTGATGAAAAAATGGACCTCTTGATATATTTGAAAAAAATGTTGTTGCCATCATTTTTGTAAGTTCTTTAAGGACAGATTACTCCCTGAGGTCACACTTCTCTATAGTTTAGTCACAGCCCTGCCAGTTGGATCAGAAACTATACTCTGGAGGAGGTTTTAACACTTTAATCTGTACTAAATGATGACCATTTCACCTGGGTTAGACTTTTAGATAATATTCAGCTATGCTTAACTTAATTGCTTAACAAACACTTTTAAAAAAATAATTCACTCACTCATTCTTTCACTCATTCATTCATTCTATGTTTATTGGATCTGAATTAAAATCACTGAAACTGGAGTAAGTAGTAAATGATTCATTAACATACAAGGAAATTTGTTATTGTTTGTCCTTCATTTTTGAAGAGGGTTAATGCTATTAAGGGAACTGTCTTGATTCCTGTATGAATTGAATTTAAATAAGGCAGAGTTACACAAAATCTTCAGTATCACTCTCTTTTTTTTCAGAACCACTAAAGTCCAGTGGCAAATTTGAAGTAAGGATGACTGAGAATGGGCCTGTATGCAGTGGATGACTTTTCTGTTTTTGTACCTGACCACACCATCTTCAACTATCTTCATGCAATAAATTGTTCTCATCTACAAATTCTGTTGAAGAAAATTTTCACATGTTTGGGGTAGAAATTTTCTTCACTAACTCATGGGTTTGAGACACACTCATTACCCTTACAAGAAAATAATGCTGTACACAAAGGAGGAACACATATCCACATGTCTAAAGTTAAAAACAAATAAAAATGGAAAAGAGGGCCCTTTTTAATGCTTTTTCATAATAAAAAAACTCCAGACATTTTTTGCTTCCAAAAAAGGCATATGACTTCAATGAGAGAACATGACAATGGCTTGTAAAGATAAGAATAATATGTTAGGTAAATATTTGTTAAGTAAATATTCTGCAGCAAATTCAGATTAGTGAAGAGTTAAGTAGAATAAGTATACTCATTTTGGCTGTGACTGGATCCACTTATAGAATAGAAGGATCATTAAAACAAGTAGTTGAAGAACTATTTTTAGAGATAAGAAAGTCTTAAAAATTTAAAGACTAGAATTCTAAGTTTTAAAACCACATATATTAACTGAGGTTTAAAATGATGTAATATTTCAAGAGAAATTCACTCCAACATATGTATAATTTGTATTATTTATGCAATCTTGTCCACTTTTCCTCCCTTCTCCATCCTTTTCATACATTTGCCTCCAAATAATATTTTGTTGAGTATCTGGAAGACAGAAGCAAACCTTTAAAGAAAAATTTCAGGGAATGATCCAACAAACAAGAAGCAAATGAACTCTGATGAGAACCTAATGATGGTATCATTAGATTAGATATACTGGGGGAAGTGTAATATATACCCCAAGAAATTAATGTGGAATAATATATTGGCTAAAGCATAGAAAACATTAATTATTAATAAAACTAATCCTACTCTTTTCACATAGGGAAGATGAAACTATTCTTGAAGATTTAAAAAAAATTCCAAAGTAGAAGTAGTGCTTCAAAAAACTCTTCAAAATACCTCTTTATATATCAATAAATGGAGATTTGAAAACTCCATGTTAGGTGAATGATGGATTTAGGAAAGCAAAAGTTCATCTGGAGAAGAGGTTAAGATAAGATTAGCTGAAGAAATCAAGCATAGGGTTTTAAAATACCATAATATCTGAGTAATATATTCATTCTTATAAGGAGGATTAGGAGATCTAAAGCAGTAAGCAGAGCTGCATATAAAGGAAAGTTAAAAGTAAGGGAAGGAACATTATAGACCCCAGTGATTAAAGAATACTATTCACATTTATAACAATGAGAAGAAAATGGCTTACACATAGCCCTAGAGCTGTTAGTCTAATTCATTCAATATTTCCATATCATTTAAAAGGATATAGGAAAGTCATTTCTTTCTTATATTTTGGAACATAGTATGTCTAACTCTGAGTTTGCCATAAGGTCCTTGTGCTTATCACCAGAAATTACATAAGTAGAGTTTAACCAAGACAATACTATTCTTAATAGGCTTATTCTATTACACTATTGTAAACATGGGGCTTATTTTCCATCTCAGTTAATCATAAAAGGTCACACATCTCATATGAATCAATCAATCAATCAAATATAAACTATCTAAGAATGAGATCTTAATCATTTTGAAAGGACCAAGAGACTTTGGTATTGGATCAAAGCAAATAACATTACATATGTGAAATATATTGTAATTGGTTGAGGAAACTCAGTTATTCCTTGTGGTACTATGGAAAACCACTTCAGTACTATGAGCACTCAAAAGTCCATAGGGTGTAGCAATAATAATTCTCTAGGAATTCAGTCCACTAGTTCAAATAAGGATTGGGAAAGAATTCCTGATAATGTACTACACCATCATATGCATATCATGAAGTCATATAGAATTCATCTTTGGAGTAATGAAACTTCAGAATTGAAAGAGACTTCAGAAGCTCTCTATTTTCATTTATATTTATACAAAAATCCTCTCTGAAACATTCCCATGAGTGTTCAATCATCTTTAAGTCTAGTGTGAAGGGAATCTCATTATCTCAGAAGGACTCCCATTCCAATTTGGAGTAGCTTTCATTGTGAGAAGTATTTTCTTATAAAGTTTATATATGCTTTTCTTCAATTCCTATCCATATCCTCTGGTTTTGACCTCTGGGTTGTAGTAGAGCAAATCTACTCCTTCTATATGACAACCCTTTAAATGCTTCTTTTTAAAAACACTTAAAAATCATTCTTATGGCTTCCAGTATAGCACAGTAATTTCTATGAAAAAACAACAACAAATTTTCCTTTTTCAAATTTTAATTTTGCTTTCTAACATAGGAAAATAAGGAAAAAAAAGTATCTGATGTAATAAATACATTTAACAACATATGCAACAATCTGCCTTAATGGTTCTTTGTTTTCATTATTTATTTGGTTAAGTATATTCTCCCTAGGGATTCAAGATGGTGAAATGGGGAAGTATTCTGTTGACTTCTGCCTTCATTCCCCAAACTGTAAAATATGATCTTCTGGAGAGACAGAACCAACAAAAAGTGGATGAGACATTCCTCCATCCCAACCCAACTGAGAAGTTTGGAAGGAAAGATCTGTGACCTGGGAGTAGAAGCTGGTCTGGAAACCATGTGAATGCAACATCAGTGATAGAATTAGGTGATAACAACAAAAGCAGTGTCAGCTTCAAAGACTCTCAAGCTAAACACCACTAGGAAGCCTGACAACTGGCCAGAAAGAAATCACAGGGGATTACTGTGCTAGTAGTGGGAGATGTTTGAAGCTCCATTGCCAAATCTATTTCTGAGTTACAGTTCAAAGGTGGAGCACTTTTGGCCAGTTGAGAGCAGGGGTTCTGAGGGACAGTATTACTTTTAGTCACAAAGGATCAGAGTCCCTGAGAAGCAATATTGCTTCTGGTTGCAAGGAAGCAGAGACACTAAACTATAGTACTGATTGCAGTCTCAAGAGATAAAGGGGCTGATCAGGAGAATGGTAACCATACTGAACAATGACTTCGGAAGTATTGGAAATTTCCATACTCTTAGAACTAGCTTTGAAAACAGCAGTTAAAAAAAAAAAAAACAAACAAAAAAATACCACCCTTGAAACTTAGGACCCTTCCTTCCTTCCCTCCTTATCTTAATTCTCGCCTCCCTCAAGAGGGTTCAACTTTAAGTTCAGAGCCAAGAAATAGACTGGAAAAATACACAAACCGCAACAAAAAGGGAACCTTAGCACAAAAGGTTTCTATGGCAACGGGGGCAAACTCAGAAAACTCAGAAATCAAAACAGACACAAAAAAATCAAAGTGTGAGTTGGACAAATCCAACAGGTATTCTTGGAAGAGCTAAAATAATTATCAGAATTAAATAAAATTGGTAAAGAAATGAGTGCAAGGGAAGAAAATTATGAGGAGACAATTAACTTCCACTTAAAAAATATCCTGTATCACCTCCTATTTGTTTATTTTCATTCTTTATGTTTGTCTGCATGTTCTAATTTTAATTTTACATATAAGAAATTATTTGGATTTGTGTTTTTCTGCTCTCTTTGCCTTTTTCTCTCTCTCTATGCATATTTTACATGCATACACACATATGTGTATATATATATATATGTTTACATGGAGATTAAAATACATATATGTGGAGGCAAAATATGTAATTTTTGTTGCTAAGTTATTTTTTAGTTGTGTTCAACTGTTTGTGATCCCACTTTGGGTTTTCTTGGCAAAGATATTTTTTTTTAATTTTATTTTATTTGCATAACATATGTGTGGGTAATTCTTCAACAATAACCCTTACATCGCTTTCCGTTACAAATTTTTCCCCCCAACTTCCCCACCCCTTCCCTAGATGGCAGGATATCCACTACATGTTAATTATGTTAAAATATTGGCAAATCGAATATATGTATGCATATTTCCAAACTTATCATTGTTGTGCAAGAAAAATCTTATCTACACAAACGATATATCAGATAAAGGAAACACAATGTAAGCAAACATCAATCAAGGAGTATGAGAATGTTATGTTGTGGTCCACATTTCGCATCCCTCTCTCTGGGTGTATATGGCATTCTTCAGTGAACAATTGGAGGTGGTTTGAAACATATCATTGTTGAAGAGAGTTCTTGGCAAAGATATTAAAGTGGTTTGACATTTTCTTCTCCAGCTCATTTTTACAGATGACGGACTGAGGAAAACAAGGTTAAATGACTTGCCCAGGGTCAAATAGCTAGTGTCTGAGGCCAAATATGAACTCAGAAAGTTGAATCGTCTTGACTTCAGTTCCAACACATTATCCACTGTACCATCTAGCTGAAATTTAATTTAGTTTATTATGTATATAAATTATACGTTAAATGATACATGATAAACTAGGACTAAAATTTATATTGATTATATAAATTAGAAGTTACACATACAAATAGCACAAAAACATACATATACTCACATCCTCAAATCAGAACTTATTCTCTGTATTTTGTTTTACTTGTACTAATCTTACTTATCCCCTTCCTGAAAATCCTTCTTCATTTCATTACCATGTCCAATTATTAATTCCTCAAGTTTAAATTATTTTCTGTTTCTTAGTCTATTCTTACTTATGACCATTCCTTGTTCATCAATTACTCTCTGAATTTAAAGGGCACTAATTTGTGAAACCTAGTTCTAAAAAATGCTCTTTTCATTTCATTTTATCTCCCCTAACTTCAACCCTTTGCTAATTTCTCTTTCTAGTATATGCTGGGATCATTTCCAGGAATGTAAATTACTAATGAAAACATTGAAACATAATGGGAATGTACTGTGAACCAGAGGGTCCCACTCTCATTCTTTGTCTTCCCACTCATCTTTTGCCCCCTACAATATTAAGCAACTTACTAAACCTCTGACTCCCATTTATGTATCTCTAAACTCTGTTCTACCCACTAATTTAGGTAATTAATCTATTCTCTCCTATTTCCAATTATATGGATTTACTTCTTTTTATGACTGATTCTCTACTGAATCTTACAGGGTTGTTTTTGAGGTGGCAGGGGATAGCTCCCCTATGACATTACTCAGAAGAAACACTGAGAAGCTGTTATCATTCTCTCACTACTTCTGCTGACTGCTTCTTTCCTCTATACAATAAATAGTTATAACAAGCCCTGCACTTCTGGGACTCTACCTTCTTCACAGTCTCCCTCAGGCTTTCTACTCCTCACTGCTCACATTTCTTCTTTTAAATTTAATTTTTTTGTTATGAACTTAATCATCCACAAATGTGATGATTACATTGTCACAGAATAAAATAAGATGACTGTATCTGAATCTATGAATTTCTACTATGTACAGGCTATTCTTTTAAAGTGTATATTAAATTTAACAACATAGTGACAAAATTTGGTTTCTTTATACCTCCTCCTATCCCCTGTGTCATTTTTGATGTTTCACATTTTTCATTTTATTTTTATTCTGAATTTAACAAACACCAAATAAAATGAATATTTCAGTATATAATTGTAGAACTGGAGAGGTTTTATATAAAGCTGTAAATCTACATTATAGGAAATTTTCTTTATATATTTTAATTTTTTTAATATAATAGTATTTTTTTCCTCTCAGATACATAACAGGAAAATTTTTAGCATTCATTTTTACATACTTTTAAGTTCCAAAGTTTTCTCCCTCCATCCCCTCTTTCAAAGAAATAGGTAGTTTGATTTAGTTTATACATGTTCTAGCATGTAAAACATATTTTCATATTAGCCGTAGCTATAAAAAGAGAAACAGATCAAAAGAAAACCAAACACAAGAAAGAACAAAGTAAAAAGATGTGCTTTAATCAGCATTAAGAAAACATCAGTTCTTTATCTTTTTATGGACAACATTTTCCTTTCTTTTGCATTTGTCTTGGATCATTGTATTAATTTGAAAAACTGAATCAACCTTTGTTGATAATCACACAATGCTACTGCTACTGTGTACAATGTGTTTCTAATTCTGCTCATTTTGCTTTGCATCAGTTCAGACAAGTCTTTCCATGTTTTTCTAAAATCTTACTGGTTATCATTTCTTATAGCACAATAGTATTTCGTTGCATTCATATACCACAGCTTATTCAGTCATTCTCCAATTTATGGGCATTCTCTCAATTTCTAATATTTTGCTACCACAC
>JAJPUD010010722.1:0-13672 GCA_023553655.1 Myrmecobius fasciatus
CTGGAAAAACAAAAGGTCAAGAATTTCAAGGGAATTAATGAAAAAAATGCAAATGAGGGTGGCCTAGCTGTACCAGATCTAAAACTATATTATAAAGCAGTGGTCACCAAAACCATTTGGTACTGGCTAAGAAACAGAGTAGTGGATCAGTGGAATAGGTTAGGTTCACAGGACAAAATACTCAATGACAATAGTAATCTAGTGTTTGATAAACCCAAAGACCCCAGTTTTTGGGATAAAAACTCACTATTTGACAAAAACTGTTGGGATAATTGGAAACTAGTATGGAAGAAATTAGGCATTGACCCACACCTAACACCATATACCAAGATAAGGTCAAAATGGATTCATGATCTAGGCATAAAGAATGATATTATAAACAAATTGGAACAATGTAGGATGGTTTACCTCTCAGACCTGTGGAGGGGGAAGGAATTTGTGACCAAAGAAGAACTAGAGGTCATCATTAATCACAAAATATATAAGTTTGACTATATCAAGTTAAAAAGTTGTTGTACAAACAAAATGAATGCAGACAAGATTAGAAGGGTAGCAGTAAACTGGGAAAATACTTTTACATCCAAAGGTTCTGATAAAAGCCTCATTTCTAAAATATATAGAGAATTGACTCATATATAAAAATTCAAGCCATTCTCCAATTGATAAATGGTCAAAAGATATGAACAGACAATTTTCAGACAAAGAAATTGAAACTATTTCTGGTCACATGAAAAGGTGCTCCAAGTCACTATTGATCAGAGAAATGCAAATTAAGACAACTCTAAGATACCACTACATACCTGTCAGATTGGCTGAAATGACAGGAAATGATAATGATAACTGTTGGAGGGGATGTGGGAAAACTGGGACACTGATACATTGTTGGTGGAACTGTGAACGGATCCAACCATTCTGGAGAGCAATTTGGAGCTATGCTCAAAAAGTTATCAAACTGTGCATACCCTTTGACCCAGCAGTGTTTCTATTGGGCCTATATCCCAAAGAGATTTTAAAGGAGGGAAAGGGCCCCACATGTGCAAAAATGTTTGTGGCAGCCCTTTTTGTAGTGGCAAGAAACTGGAAACTGAAAGGATGCCCATCAATTGGAGAATGGCTGAATAAATTATGGTATATGAATGTTATGGAATATTATTGTTCTGTAAGAAACGACCAACAGGAGGATTTCAGAGAGGTCTGGAGAGACTTGCATGAACTGATAATGAGTGAAATCAGCAGAACCAGGAGAACATTATACACAGCAACAAGACTATACGATGATCAATTTTGATGGACATGGTTCTCTTCAACAATGATGTGATTCAAACCAGTTGTACTGCGATGAAGATAGTCATATACATCCAGAGAGAGGGCTGTGGAAACTGAGTGTGAACCACAACACAGCATTTTAACGCTTTCTGTGAATATTTCCATGCATTTTGTTTTCCTTTTTAGGTTGTTTTTTCTTCTTCTCTTTCTAGATCTGATGTTTCTTGTGCAGTAAGATAACTAGGGATGGGAGGTGGGGGGAAGGAGGGGAAAAGCTTGGGGAAAAAAAGTTTTTGCAAAGGTCAATGTAGAAAAATCACTCAGATGTTTTGTAAATAAAAAGCTTTATAAAAAAAAAAGACTATGAAAAGACTAAAGGGAAATGGGACAGTTAGCCAACAAAAGATAACTAAAAGTATTTTGGAGCCTTGATGAGGGTTGTCAAGAAGAGTCAATGGGAGAAGAGACAAACAACACACTTAGACTTTTCTTTTAACCTGCATCCTCTCCCAAGAAAGCCCCAAGGTCAAACTGTGATTAAACTCCAAAATTAAGCCCCCATGATCACATTTGATATTCCTAGATAAATTAATTTACAATAGTGTCTTATGTACAATAATAGTCCACTGCAAAATGTAGTAGGAAATAAGTCCTATTGCACTAATAGGGAAAGAAAAATTTCCTATACAGTAAGCTTACGATGGTTGAATAAGAATGTGGCCCTTGCAGGAGGCAGAGAAATCTGTGCTCTGTGTGTGTGTGTGTGTGTGTGTGTGTGTGTGTGTGTGTGTGTGTGTTTCCTACAGGGTTGTCTAATGGAAAATAAATGTTCCATATTCTTTCATTCAAATAGTGATACACACATAACTGCAGGTTGTCGAGTGGAGAGATCTAAAAAATCTGGGATCCTCAAAACAAAAACAATTAGGCTGAGCAGGGCATCTGACAGCTACAGGTGGTTGACAAGAATGAATTAAAAACTAGCTTAAAATCTTTCCAGAGCTAGAAATACATGGCAGATATTCAGGGACAGTGGGCAGAAAAGACCTTACGCTTATCTTTTGAAATGCTTGCTGAATACTAATTCAATCTATGGAAGCTGTGTCAAATGAAGAAATAGGCATGTTATTGATTTTAATTAAAATGGACAAAATAGATATCAGAAGAGCCATGGTAGAAAGAAGTTCAAAGTACAGATGTATAGTAGTTATATGTGGCACCATTATTTGGATGAAATAAATGGGACATTTATTTCCACCAAACAACTCTGTAGGAAACAGACATACAAAAACTCTCTCACTCTCTCACTCTCTCTCTCTCTCTCTCTCTCTGCCTCTCTATTTCTCTCTCTCACACACACACACAACTAGTACACAGTTCTTTGTCTTCCGCAAGAGCCACATTCCTACACAACCATTGTAACTCTAACATTGTGATGTCTTGACCTGTGTATGAATTAGATTTGAGTGAAGCAGATTTGAACAAAGTCATTAATTTCTCTCCCTTTTCCACCATTACAGAAGTCCAGTGGCAAGGCAAAAGTCAAGATAACTGACAATGACCCAGGATATAGTGGATGACCTTGGTGTCTTCAGTGACTGACCAAGCTCTCAATGTTCCACAGTGCCTGTCTCAGCCACCCTGATGGCCATTTAAACAAATTGTTTTCATTCACCCATTCAGTTGAAGGAAATTTCACATGCTTGGGATATACATTTGCCTAATTCACTGATGGGTTTGGAGCCTCTTGGTAAACTTTAACCTGGGTTAGCCCATTTGCTGAGCCAGTTTATAGAGGTATGGCCATTGCACATGCTACAGTTTTTTGGAGTCACAGGTAAGAGTTGGATGACAAGTGGATACCAAAAGTATGGTAACAGGAAAAAAAAAAACACAAGAGTTATTTGACTTTAAATTCCAACTCTAAGTCTTTTTCACTACATTTCCATGGACAAGAAATTAAAAACTGGAAATTGTCTATGCCAGATTGTGGTTGTTGATCCTCCTTCATTCTCAAACAGATCTAATAATATTGCAAGGATGATGTACTAACTTGCGCTTGAATTTAACTTAAGTGAGGAAGAGCTGCATAAAGCCATCATCTTCACTCTCTCCTCCAGAGTCATAAATGGCAATTCAATGGCAGGAAAAAGGTGAAGACAAATAGTACACATTGTGCTAGACACTGCAGATACAAAGACAAAAACAAAACAATCCCTACCCACAGGGAGCTTAGAAGTGAATCTTCATGTATCTCTTTATCTTTCACTTAATTTCTCTGTACCTTAGTTTCCATATTTTCAAAATAAAGATGATACCTGTAGTGACCCCTTCATGGGGTTCTTTTGAGGATCAAATAGCATAACACATGTAAAGGGTTTTATAAACATTATTCTAAGTACTATTCGATTCTTTCTTTCATTAATGAGCATGGGTTAAGTAAAACAAACAAATCAAATTTTTACTTCTTTAGAAAATGACCATCATTGTCTCTTGGCCAACTGAAAAACCATTCCATACTGAAAAAAAAAAAAAAAGCAAGAGTAAGATAGGTAACAATAGAAGAATAAGATATCTATCAAAAAAGAATTACAGAATCATAAGATTCTAGAAATGGATTTAACTATGACCTCTATTCAGAGTTCTTAGAACTATTCCTACTCTCTCCATTGAGCTCCAGTTGCATAACACCAACCTAAGGAGCAATCATAATAGGAGACATCCTAGACTTAACATGTCCCAAACTGAACTCATTATCTTTCTCTCCAAACTGCTCTTATCCAAACTTCCTTATCTTGCTAAAGGCAACACTAACCTTCCAGTCTCCTATATTCATAACCTTGGTATTACCTTCAACTCCCTACTCTCTCACACCTCATATATCCAATCAGTAGCCTCATCTTGCTAGTTCTAGCTTCACAACATCTCTCATAATCAACCCCTATTCTCCACTCTAGTAGCTATCATCCTAGTTTAGACCCTCATTATTTATTTCCTACATCATTAAAAGAACCTACTAATTGGTCTTCCCACCTCCAGTCTCACCAATTTTATTTACTCTATACCCTGCTGCCAAAGTGATTTTACTTAAGTGCCAATATAGCCATGTGGGCTTCCCTACTCAATCAATTCAAATGGCTCCTTTTTTCCTCCTGGGATCAAATATAAACTTCTCTCTTTAGTTTTTAAAACCTTTACAATCTGGTCCCAATCTATCTTTCCAGCCTCATTGAACATTACTCTCTTTCCCTCACTCTGTAGTGCAGTCAAAAGGCCTTCTCTTTTCTTTCTCATACTTGACATCCCATTTCCCATTTCTGAACTTTTAGTCTTGCCATTCATATGCCTGAAATGCACTCTCTGCTAATCCTTGCTTCATATCATCCTTTTCTTCTTTTAAGATGCAGTTCAAGCACCATATTCTTACACAAAACTTTTTCTAGTTTCTCCTTTCAAATTAAATTGTATTCTGTTCTTTTCTATAAATTGCATTTTTATGATGTATTTTTATTATGCATATTTATACATATATGTATACATATATACTGTATATTTACACACACATACTGAGAAAGAGAGAGAAGAGAGAGAGAGAAAGGGAGGGAGAGAGGGAGAGACTGATTTTGTAGCTGTTCAGTCATTTCAAGTATGTCCAACTTTTTGTGATACCATTTGGAGTTTTCTTAGCAAAGATACTTGAGTAGGTTCCCATTTCCTTTTCCAGCTCATTTTACAGATAAGGAAACTAAGGCAAACAGGACTAAGTGACTTTCCCAGAGCCATACAGTTAAGCCTAACTTGAACTCAGGAAGGTGAATTTTCCTGATTTCAAGCCGGATAGTCTATTCATTATGTCATCTATCTGCATTTAAAAGAGATATATATCCATAATATACATGCATATATATATATGCATATATAATATTATATACACAGAGGTTATATCTATAACAAGTTTTATATATATATGCGTGTGTGTATATATGTTACACAAACACATATACACATAAACTTGTACAAATGAGAAGATAAGTTCCTTGAGAATAAAGATCATATAGAAGATTCACCTTCCTGATTTCGAGGCTGATACTCTTTTCATTGTGTCATCTATCTGCATAGACATCTAAAATAGACATATCTATAATACATATGCATGTATATATAAAATGTATGCATATATAATTATATTTTATCATCTTTTAACATCTATATTTTAACATCTATATTTTTTAACATCTATAACAAGATTTTAACATCTATAACAAGTTTTATATATATTTGTATGTATATATGTGTTACACACACACATACATACATATATAAACTTGTTGTACGAATGAGAAGGCAAGTTCCTTGAGAAGAGAGGTTATATTTTTTTTTCTATACCCAGCAGTAGCACAGTACCTGGCATAGAGTATATGCTTAATAAACATTTATTGATGACTTCTTCATAGAACAACCCTACCAGACACATTTAACGGAAGAACAAAACAAATTTTAAACTCTTGAAGAATTTTCAATTTTATGACACAGGATAAAGTCTAATAGACAAGAGTTCTGGGCCTGGAATCAGGAAGACTCAAGTTCAATTTCTGTCTAAGACACTTACTAGATATGTGATTCTGGTCAAGTGACTTAACTTCTATTTGCCTTAGTTTCTTTGACTGTAAAATGGAAGTAATAATAGCGCCTATCTCACAGGATTGTTGTAAAGATTTAATGAGATACTAATTGCAAAGAACATAGCATAATGCCCAGTGCATAGTAGTTGCTATATAAATGCTCACGTTCTGAGTAGATACCCATCAATTGAGGAATGGCTGAAAAAATTACAATGCATGAAAGTAATGAAATATTATTCTTCTATAAAAAATGATGAACAGGCTGATTTTAGAAAAGCCTGAGAAGATTTATACAAACTGATGCTGAGCAAAACAAGCATAACAAACAAGATTGTAGGATGATCAACTATGACAGACTTGGTTCTTCTCAGTGATCCAAGGAAAACCCAAGAAACTTTGAATGGAAAATGCTATCTGCATCCAGAGAGAAAACTATGGAAACTCAATGTAAATCAACAAATGCTATGTTCATTTTTTTTTTCTTTGTGTTATTTTTCTCTCGTGCTTTTGCCCTTTTGTTCTGATTGTTCTCTCCCAACATGATTCAAAAGGAAATAGGTTTTTAAAAAATTTGAACGTACATGCATAACCAAAATAAATAGATTTAAATAAATAAATGCTCATTTTCTTCCCTTTCCCCTAACTACACAGCAAAGAATCAAAAAGTCAGACCAACAATGATTCACAAATGAAGATGACTTCACTTTGTATAAGTAGATGGGAGACAAACCTGAACATGGCTTTACTATTTCCATCTTTATACAGAGAGTTTTCATCAACCAGTAAGGTAAATTGCAAGCCTTATATAAAGGATGTTGGGAGACTTAAATCAAAAAATGGATATAAACCATTTTACAAACTTCTAAGAACTATATAAATACCAATTATCATTATTATTTTAACCTACAGACATCATCAGGCCTCCAGTCTTTTGACTTCCCTAAGCCTTCTATTGTTTTACTATTGAGCTCTAGCAGTGTTTATAGAGCAATAAAGAGATTAGTGACAAATATTTAACAACCAGACCAGGGCAGAAAGAAAAAAGAAAGAAAGAAAGATATGTATTTTAAATTTAATATGAATTATTAACTATTTTTAAAGTCTAGTAACAACAAAATAATAAATGAAATTCTGATTTGTAGTGACTGCTGATTTCTGAAATATAAAAAAGACTCAAATTTTAATCATTATTAGCCAGTTAGAGCTGGCTCCAGCACACAACTGCTTTAAACTTTCTTCTGGTTAGTACTGTCTTCAAAATTAGATGCAAGCCAGTCTTCTTTTAAGATTCTCAACACATGAATAATTAAACATCATTCTGTAGCAAGGCATATAGCTATTTGTGAAATGAACAAAAGAGTGTGGCTTCCTCCATTATTACTGCTTGGGGTACGGTATTCTAGAAACTGACTTATTAAATCACACTGTTAAGTGCTTACTAATGTGGGATTAATTTTCTACCCATCAAAAATGAATCAAGTCATTCCACAACTAAGCATAAAATGTAAACCCAAGTACATGATTCACATTTCTAAAGAGGTTTGTAATTATCAACATAAAATAGAGCCTCTCTCTGCTAATACAGTACTTTTAAAAAGTGTGTAAACTGCAATTTGATGCAATGCCCAGCTGCTAATTTTGCTCAGCAATTAGCTCAATTAGAAGTGCATGCATTAATGAATCAAATGAAATCTAGCAGAGGTGAAATAAAGCTCGTTGAATTTGATTGAAATTGGTTTGTTATCACCATCATTACTATTTCTTTCATTTCTTTTTTTTTTTTTTGAGGGGAACAGTTTGAATACTCTGAATTGACTGATGCGATCACCACCTCTGAGACACATAGTGGGACCATAAATTGATTCTATTTATTGTCTTCTATAAACCAGGTACCTCCTTGGTTTATAGCTTCACTTCACAAAGATGAATTATCTCCATTTTAAAGAAACTGAAAATGAAGAAGGGGGAAAAAAAGCATAAGGTTTTGGCTAAAACTCTCTGCTCTAGAGTATCAGAGAATATAAAAATCCAGCAGAGTTTAGTTCTGTCCCTTCAACTTCCCATAATTCAGTGGCTTCCACTTTATGATGCAGAAAAAACAAACTGCCTAAGTTAATACTAGAAGCTTCAATCTGCCTTTGATAAAGTAGGTTTTCAACAAATATTTCTTGGATGAATTTTCAATGAATATGGCAGCCAATTACATGGGAAACTGCCAGTGGTATTATGTGCAAGAGAGCTGCTGAGATGCTTTAATGGCAAAAGGAAGAGACTCAAGATTTCCACTCTTTCTGTTTTCCCTCTGGTATATAATTGAGCCCCATCTATTTATCATGCTCCCAATGAAATATGAAGGATATTGGAACCAAGATCCAAGATACCCTGCCCAATTTAAACCCTGCCTTACTGGGCCTTGAAAAAACAAATCAAGCAATGGTCATAAAACTGACCCTATGGGTGAGAGTCACAGAGAGACTCAGTATTACAAATAGCCTGCTCTTAGGGATCTGAAATATATCCAGAATCTCACAGCCAGTTTCCCTACAATAAATGCTACACTAAACCAAACCAAAAAATCAAATAAGCAAACTCTGTCCCCTTAAGGTGTACACATTATAGATTCTATGCTACCAACTCACAACTATTATATTAATTTCCCTTCCAAGTGCTTTTGCCTCCTGTTCATTACCATTCATAGCTCAGCTTGTCAGTTTAATCCTGTGCAGCTTTTTAGGTGTCCTCAATAATTACCCTGTTTAATGCTATACCTTTAGGTAGAGATAAACAGAGCCATTTAAATGCATTCTTCCAGGCCATCTCAGATTCCTGCACATGCTTCACAAAGATACGCACACACACATATGAGCTAGTCTTATTTCATCCAGTAATATTTTTTCATCTCACTTGCTATTTTCCCATTATCTTCTACAGTAAATCTGACCATGGCATTATTATGGATGCCACAGTAAACAGCTAATATATGTTGTACACACATGTGCTCTATAATGAATCAAAATGACATACCCCTCCACCCTACCTTGCTTCCTCCACTCTTTCTAATTACATAATGGCCATTTTTCTTTATTGCTCTACAAAAAGAAATGTGACATAATAAAGATGGCTTCTTCACAAAAATGGTACCAAAAAATTCCAAATGCAGCACTTCATCAGCAAAAGATATTTATGTAGTTGCCAGAATGTGTCAGAAGTAAAGGTAAAAGACTTTTGTTACAAATGACATGGTAATACTATGTTCACTATATATAGTTCTTCCTAACCTGTGATTATTACTTTAGTCACCAAATTAAATTCAGCATGAAGAAAGCAGGTAAGATTTCACAAGGACATATGTTACTTGAGTGTTTTCTATGGATATAGTACTTATAAAACTTTTACTCCCCCCCAAAAAAACATTAAGTATTTTTATGGCTCTATCAGAATATATAATCTAAAACCAAAAAATATATATATGAGAAATGAGATGAGGAAAATACTTCAGGTTTTAACTTTTTATGTCTTTCCATGGGGAAAGGATAGATTAAAGGGGTATTTTCATTTCTTTTTTTCTTTTTATTAAAGTTCACAAACAAGTTGGTTCTTGTACCCAATCCCATCTTCTTGTATCTGAAGACCTTTAGTGAAGGGCAAGACCTCCTCACAGGGGTTAAAGACAAGGTGCTAGGAACATAATGAGGTTTCCAAGGAAACCTACATTCAGATAAGAGAAGACAGAAATAGAAAAGAGAACTGGGAAGACAATGGAAGGATAAAATCACCTAGCAGAAAAATTAAAAAGAAAATCAGAGAAGGAAAAAATCGGGGAAAAAAAATCAGGCCCATAATAGGTTGAAAGAACAACAAAATGAGAGTCAAGGAGTTACTATGCATGATTAAGTTTAAGGTCAATACTATCCCATTTAATTTTAGTCTTAATACCTTAACGAGGTAAGATGATATCTCAAACAGTCACTCAGGGGACTTAGACTAATAAGACTAAATTAGAGGCTTTAGACTAAGGGCCTCCAGTTTAGAATGATGTTGTACAGCAATGAAACCCACATGAGCTGAGGAAAATTGGCCACACCTCAAAGATTTTCTATAAATTATCAATCAGTTGGAGAACTTATTTTCCTGAAATTGGAGTGAGTATGGTTTTCTATTACATTTCTGAGGAGGAACCATGGGAGGAGGAAGGGCAGAAAGGAGATGCTTTGGCTTTGGACAGGTTTATGTACAGACAATCTTCCAAGCTTCTGGACCAAAGGTCCAGAGAAAGTTGAATTTTCCAACCCCACATCAATATCCTTGACACATCAGTAGTCAACAAGATACTGTTATGGTACTACAAGGATTATGCCTTAGAGGAACTTCTTGAACATCCCACAAATGAGAGAAAAGAACTTCCAGAAACCAGGAACATGAGTTATCTCTTTTCTACTAAGCTTGAAACCAAGTTTGCCTGTATTTTGTATGTACTTATGCAAGCCCTCTAAAGGGATAAAATATTCAAACTTTTCTTACCTCAATAAATATGCCTTTCCAAAAACTACTTATAACTAACTGACAAAATTATTCTCAAAAGATATTTTTATTGTGCATACCAGTGGGGACATATGCCTAAGGTATTAAAAATGACTCCTGAGTCACTAGAACCTTGAAGGAGAGATGTCATAATGCTCTGGGGATCTGACTCATCTATGAGAGTAGAAATTGGAATAAGTATCCTCACAATTTACATGGACTATAAAGAGCAAGAAGGACAATGATAAATTACACATTATCACAAGAAAAAAAAGAAAAGATGAATGAAGCACCATCTATACAAATTATGTCAGATTATAGTAACATTAAGTCATAAAGTAGAGCTTTCCAAATTCATTCATTCTTCATTCACTCTACTGACTAATGAATTGATCCATAAATTTCTACTAAATGTCATATGTCAAGAACTATGAGAGTAGCTATATCTATCAAAAAAATATTCTTAAAAGTTCCTCCCTTCATGGAATTTATATTCTAAGGGAAAACAAAATGTACATGCATATTGAATGTAAGTGAATACAAGATAATTTGAGAGGAAAGCACAGGTAATTGAAGGAATAAAGAAAGGATTCAGGCAGGAAATGGTATTTGAGCTGAATTTTGAAGAAGGCTAGAAATTTGACAAGGAAGACTAATATTCAACCACAGTCAAGTCAAAAAGCATTTATTAAGCTCCTACTAGGCACCTAGTACTATGCTTAAGTTCCAAGGATATGAAGAAAGGCAAAACAAAACAACAACAACAACAAAAAAAAAAAAAAAAAAAAAAAAAAAAAAAAAAAAAAAAAAAAAAAACACCAGTCTGCTCTCAAAGAGCTCACAATCTGTGGTGGAAACAATACACAAACAGCTGTTTAACAAAATATACACAGGATATATTGAGAGAAGGCACTAAGGTTAAGGAGGACTGGTAAAAGTTTGTTAGAAAGAGAGGAACTTTAATCTGAGAGTTAAAGAAAGCCAGAGAAGTTATTAAGAGGGGATAAAACTTAAGAGAGTACTAGACATAGGGGAGAGTCAGTGAAAAATCATGGAGTCTGGAGATACAATGTTTTGTGAGAACAACAGCAAGGAGTCCGGGGTTCAAAGGATCACAGAATATGTAGGAGGTAGAGAGGATCTTTGAAATCATTTAGTCCAAAATAATTCATTTTACAGATCTGGAGACTGAGGCCATGGATGGTGAAATGGAATGAGTAATGTGATGTAGTAAATATGAACTGGAAGTCAAAAGACATGAGTTAGAGAAAAAACTCTACTTGCTACCTAATACCTAGAGAACCCTGAGGCAGCCTGAGTTTTATGTTAATTCATTTGTAAAAATCAAAGGGCTTTGATGATTTCTAAGGACCTTCTGGGTCTAAATTCTATTCATCTCATGGCCCAGGGTGCCATGGCCCAGGTTTTCTACTGGCTGTAGAAAATCTAGAATTAAAATCCTCCAATGCCTTCCTCAAACCTTAACATTTTTACCTCTTTCAGAGATCATGACAACATTATAGGAATAACACTGAGAAGAGTTAGTGTAACTTAGAATGAAGAGGGAGAGGAGATGGTCCTTGAAAAAAGAAGCAAGATTATATTTTTAAAAAAAGGAAGAATGATGTAAGTGGAATAAATCACATTGAAGTAGACTTTCTAATCAAATTAAATGAAGAGGCATTTTATTAGATAGTAATTGCATTTATTACCAAGTGATTAAGCATAAAGTTAACCAGAAAGGTCAGGTTGAAAATTAATTAAACACCTTTTAAAGAATTCCAGAACAAGTTTCAAAGAATTTAATATAGTAGAAAGGGGGATGGAATATTCATAAACCATGAGAAACAAAAAATGGAAGAGTTACGCATCCAAAATGCTTTGTTTATCCATGAAGAGAAGTCAAGATTTTTCAACTTTACCTGACATTCTGAGCCACAGTATCTGGCAACTTTGCATTGAGAACATCGAAGCAGCTTTTCCTTCCTGTTTAAAAAACAAAGGCTATATTAGAACATAAGAATTATACATAATTTTCACTGATTTGAACATAACATAAATGATGAAAGCAAAATGGCACTAATGACACAAGTCAATAAGTCAAGACATCAGGAATGAACAACTACAACAAGGACCAGTTAGTCAATAAGCATTTATTAAGCATCTATTATGTCCCAATCATTGGAAATTTAAAGAAAGGAAAAAAACATATACCCTGCTCTCAAGGAGCTCACAGCTCAAATAGGAAAAACAACATATAAAGTACTTGATGCAAAAATCTTAATTGATGCAAAAATCTTAAATAAAATATTAGCAAAGAGATTACAGAAAATCATTCCCAGAATAATACACCATGACCAAGTAGGATTTATACCAGGAATGCAGGGATGGTTCAATATTAGGAAAACTATTAACATAATTGACTATATTAATAACCAAATTAACAAAAAACATATGATAATCTCAATAGATGCAGAAAAAGCATTTGATAAAATCCAACATCCATTCCTATTAAAAAACATTAGAAAGTATAGGAATTAATGGACTTTTCCTTAAAATAGTCAGTAGCATCTATTTAAAACCATCAGCTAGCATCATATGTAATGGTGATAAATTGGAACCATTCCCAATAAGATCAGGGGTGAAACAAGGTTGCCCACTATCACCATTACTATCCAATATTGTATTAGAAATGCTAGCCTTGGCAATAAGACAAGAAAAAGAGATTAAAGGAATTAGAGTAGGTCATGAGGAAACCAAATTATCACTCTTTGCAGATGATATGATGGTCTACTTAGAGAACCCTAGAGAATCAACCAAAAAACTATTAGAATTAATCCACAACTTTAGCAAAGTTGCAGGATACAAAATAAATCCACATAAATCATCAGCATTTTTATACATCACCAACAAAATGCAACAGCAAGAGATACAAAGAGAAATTCCATTCAAAATAACTATCGATAGTATAAAATATTTGGGAATATATCTGCCAAGGGAAAGTCAGGATCTATATGAGCAAAACTACAAAACACTCTCCACACAAATAAAGTCAGATCTAAACAACTGGAAAAACATCAAGTGCTCTTGGATAGGTTGAGTGAATATAATAAAGATGGCAATACTACCTAAGCTAATCTATCTATTTAGTGCTATACCAATCAAACTCCCAAGAGATTATTTAACTGACCTAGAAAAAATAACAACAAAATTCATCTGGAAAAACAAAAGGTCAAGAATTTCAAGGGAATTAATGAAAAAAA
>JAJPUD010010722.1:23672-59615 GCA_023553655.1 Myrmecobius fasciatus
GGGGGGAAGGAAAGGAAAAGCTTGGGGAAAAAAAAGGTTTTTTGCAAAGGTCATTGTTGAAAGGTCACTCATATGTTTTGTAAATAAAAAGCTTTATAAAAAAATAAAATAAAATAAAATCATATCATAAAGAGAGACTCAAATTCTCAAATGGATGTGAGGTCTATTTGTAGATCCCCAAATGGTACACTGTATAGATAATTTGCCTCTCCAAGGAGACTTGAATTTAAGTTTTGTCTCTGATCACATATTAACTTTGTAACCTTAGACAAGAAATTTAATATTTTGATACTCTAGGTACTCCATAAGGCTATCATTTAGAAAAGGTACTGCCTGCATTTTCATGAGATGCTCCCTATACCAGTGAAATCCAGACTTAGTCCTTCCTAGACACTCCAACAATGCAGATCACAACTCATACATTCCCTAGTTATTAGGGTCCATCCAATGTACCAAAGGATTTCCTAGGTTTCTCTTAACACCATAAGGATACTAATAAAGTACATCAATTGTCTATAAGTTAGCCATTGTTTCTTCTATATAAATAGTTCAACATCTTTGTTTAAATATTTCTTTGATAATCCTTTATTCTGGTTCTCTTTCTCAGTTGTTCTTCTTAATGTGTTATAGGCTGCTTAGAATCATCATAAGCTTTTCCAATGGCCCCTGGATAATACTCATTTTTTTCATATTTTAGAAACCATGGGGCTCCATATTTTGCAACTGGGCGTTTGATATTGTGCTAAATACTACAGGATCTAAATATCTGTATATTACATGATTCCAGCTCTCCAGCAACTTATAGTCTGGTGGGGAAGGTAAAGAAAATACACACAAATAAAAATAACATGAAGCAATTTATGTTAAATGCCATTAATGGTACATAGTTATCCCTTCCACATGGTAGGAGTCAAGGGCATGGGGCACTCAATCTGGAAAATCTGCATAAAATTTTTTGCCCTCCCTTCTATCAGAGAAGTCTGAACTATTATGACAATGAAAGATAAAATATGCTAATATAATACAATGATATATATATTCTTTATGCATTTCTATTTCTAAATTATTTTCAGTGTAGTCTGCTGGCCTTCATATGCTGTCTATGGCGTCCACAAAACTCCCCCCAAAATTTCTATTTCCATGATATATCAAAACTGAGATGAGAAAAGTCATAATATAGAAGGTATAACCATAATTGGAACCACAGAAATTTGGAAAAGAGGGAAATCATTTCCAATTGATAAAATCAGTAAAGACTACATGAAGGCATTGACAGGTTTACAATAGTCGACATTAAAGAAAATGGATAAACTCTTGTACCCTCTGCCTAAAGAAGATCCCAGTTAAAATTGAACCTTCTAACTATATTTTAGATCACTTTCAGGAGGTTTCATTGAAATACTTTAAGTTCATTTTTAAGCATTTACAATGTGCCAACTATTTTGCTAAATGCTAAAGATATAGAATAGAAGTAAAACAATCCCTGGCTTCAGGAAGCTTGTATTCTAATGAGGGAAAGACCCGCAGCTGGAAAGCCTGAAGTGGAGAGAAAGCAGAGAGATTATCAGGGTAGCCTAATTTAGAATTTGTAGCTAGGAAGCAAAATGCAGGCTTTAATCTGTACAGGATAGGAGAAAAGGAAACTTATCTATTGAAAACCAAGGAGATTTAATTCTAAATTTCCAGTAAGGAGGGGGTATGACTGAAGGCTAGAGTAGAAATGGCATAATTCTAGTTATCTACTTGATAACTAGAAAGGCCACTGATTAAAAAAAAAAAAATTATCCTTATTCTCAATTAATTGGATTCCCTAAATATACACATTCTCCGGAAATTTATTTGTACATTGCTTAAATTAAAAAGCAAAACAATTTTTGCATACTGAATTTTGCTTTAATCTCAAATTTCAACTAATATCTTATATGTTTCACTGCTTGATTTATTAGCTGAAGTTATTTTTCTTTAAATTAGATCAGAATAACAAGCTGCAAATTTGTCTAATTCAAGAAGCTTTAGCTTTAAAATATTAAAATGTTTACTTGAATGTTTCATCTGAAGAAATCAAAATTAGAACAGATTGGTATATCTTCAATAATATTAAAAGGCAATTACAACCACTAACATTCTGTTTGCTTTAAAGGAAGCAATTGTCTGTTGCAAGTTAAAGAGGCAATTAACATTTATAAGAGCACAGAGCTAAACTTTCCTCATTACACTTGGAGTGTTTCTCATGAAAAGACACATTTTATGCTACAGGTCAGACTAATAGCTACTAATCTAAAATTGGTGATTTGGGTTCTTAGGATAAAAATGCCTTGCACTTGTTGGAAGTGTATAGCACATTCACCGAGACTGAAGAAATGTAGCTCCTGAAAAGGAGGTTGGGCCATTGACAGTGTTCAAATTTCTAGAAACCTAGAAAAGCACAAATGTCTCAATAACACATGGGTGTATGATAAATCTCAATAGTACATTCATTCTTTAACTGACTCTTCTTAAACATAAAAATAAACATGAGAATTTTTTTAAACCAAAAAATCTGCCATACATTCATATCTCTTCTGGAAAGATTCTGATATAAATATTAACCATATAAACAACTGTGCCACATCACTGAGCAAAAGGAATAATTTTTTAAAATTATATTCATTCCTTATGAAATTTCAAAGTGATGATCAAGATTTCCTCTAGGGCTTCTGTTTAATCTGATGCAAGGTTTTCCAATGACTTCATATATTTGTATGTTCACGATTACTTATGTTATCTTTTCCCCATTAGAAAAGAAACTACTTGAGAAAGGGAATCTCTGTGTGTGGATTTTTTGTTTGTTTGCCTTTTTTTGTATCTCCAGTTAATATACAAGTCAAGACATCACACTCATGTCATCACTGGTACTCTTTCAGAGCAATGGACAAACAATAATAGTTCATAGCAAAGCATCTCACATTGAGGAGACACTTAATAAAATGCTTATTGACTGACAACAGGTTTTTAACTCTAGTTCCTGGTTATAAGAAAAAAATTTTTCCAGTGGATGAATTTATGTACTTTGTCTTATCAGAAAATGAAAATATTTAGATTAAACACTACAATCTCCAAAGAATTAAAACTCTATCAGAGGGTGATAGAGATGTACATAGTAGATGGGAGCAAGCTACACCATATTATAAATAATGAACTATGAATAAAAGATGTCATAGGATCATAAATTTCAAGCTGAAAAGAATCTAAAAGACCATCTATGCCAAAATATTTAGTTTACAGATGAGAAAACTAAGACCCATACAGGTGTGGCTATTTAATCAGTTACACAGATTGTAAGCAGCAGAATCAGAATTGGCACCTGGATCATTTGACTCCAAAACCACAGTGTTTTTTTGTTTTGTTTTTTTTACTATTGTACATTTCCATCATTAAAGAAATGTACGCTTGAAAAAGCACTGGTTGAAGAGCTGGGAGTCAGTCAGCCCATGTGCTATACAAGCTGGAGTGTCTTGGACCAGCAGCTCCCTGTTTAATTTTCAATATGAGCACATTCCCTTCAGAAGCCCCTACAAATCAGGGCTTGATCTATTGATTTTTTTAATTGTCTAGATTTTTAAAAGTGTTAATAATAAAGATTAAATTTAAAAGTGTACAGTGTGTATTTCCTCCCCCTTTCCCCAAGGGGCCTAGTAGTTAAATATTTAACTACTACAACCCTGTATTGCTCTATAAACTATTCTTGATCTCAACAAGCATTCAATAGAAGGTTCAGAGAATGAAGTTATTACCAGACTGAAGGCATTGTAACTAGAGGCTAACAACATGAACAACAACAGGTTTTTATGTAGTGTTTAACATTTGCCAAGTATTTTACATTCTTTCTTTACACTGAAGCCTAAAAATGACCCTGTCTATCAGTGTCCTGATGATCTCAAGTTGGAAAAGCAAGAAAGGCTCCTAGAATTGTAGGTGGACCCCTTGTGGCAAAAAGGGAAAGAAAGATGTGGATAAAAAAAGCTATAAGAAGAGCAGCCAGAGGTAGGCTGTAATCTCTATCATGGGAGAAACTATCCACTTCAGTAAGATCAAAGATTAATTTGAGTATTCAAATACTGGAGTACGTAAATTGAAGAATTTGTGATTGAATCATCTGATTCCCTGATGACAGAATATAATAAATGAGGTATTCCTTTTTTCTCTCAAGAACATTTTTACCATAATTTAGAGTTTAATTTATCCAATTAAAGTAATATACCTATATCAGCTACCTTGTAGTGTCATCTTGTAGGTAATTTCTAGTCTGTTTTCTTCTTAAGCATCTTATTTTGTACTGTTTTAACCTGTAAGTTACCTCCAGTCATTACAGCAACATTGAGTACACACTTTAAACTAATAAATCAGAGTAAAATCTCACTGTAAGGATTCATGGTCAAGCTCCATAACAGAAAAGATTCCCTAGAAAACAGCAGAGAGGGTAGAAGCCCCTTAACAACTACATTGATTAAGTATTTAGTATGTTTCAGCTACTGTCCTTTTCATCAATGAGCTTTCATCCTCCCTCTCTTAATGCCTTTGCACTGGTTATTCTCTCTGTGTACAGTCATCCCTCCTTCATAGAGTCCTCTTTAAGATGCTATTTAAGCACCATCTTTTTTGTTGTTGTTCATCCTTCATCCTCAAAGAGAACTAATGACATCACAAGGGTGATTCTTGACTTGCTTGTGAATTTAGAAAGGCCAAGATCATCCACTGCATCCCAAGCCATTACCAGTTATCTTGATTTCTACACCAAGCTCTTCCTAGCTGCTAGATGTCAGTGCCCCAGAGGAGATGAGAGAATCTAAGTGATTATTTATTACTATTTATTACACAGAAAAAAAGGACAGGAAATTCTAAGAAACTTGTTTGCTGATTTTTCTTTGTTCTTATCTGATAACATCCTCATTCTCTCTCCTGCATCTTCAGTTTCTCCCTCTCTGTTGCCTCTAACCACAGTCTTTATCTAAAACAAACATACCTTCCTATGATTTTATCAAATTCTTCCTTAATTTATTAACTTAATAATGATGCTATAAATATTTTATATATCCTTCATCAAAATTTAAGTTTATTGAGACTAGAGATTCTTTATCTGTACTTTGGATCTTCAGAGACAAGCACACATAGTAGTACTGAATAAGTGATAAGTTGATACATTCTAATTGGGAAAATAACAACAGTTACAAAATATATAGAAAGGGTAAGAAGGGGCAGGAGAGAATATTACCATTTGGGGGATCAGGAAAGTCCTATGTAGGAGGCAGAGTTTTAACTGAGGTGGAGATTCTAAAAGACCTATAGACAAGATGATGATGATGATGATGATGATGATGATGATGATGACGACGACGACTACAATGAAAATGACAAGGACCACAGTGGTGGTGAGTTTCAGTGATTAGCTGCACAGTGAGGAATTTCAGAGTCAGAGCTCAGAGAAATCCAACCAATGTGGGAAAGAGATGTAATGGACCCTGGAAAGCCAGTAAGGCAGATAAGAGAAAATAAGGTAGTCACCAGAATTGCAAAGACAAGTAACACAGCAGAAATGAAGAACAGGTCAGAGATAAGAGTCTAATTAGATAGTGAAGTGTTCTAAGAGCTGTAACATGACAGGGAATATGTCAGAGGTATAATGCAGCCAGCCAGCCACAGATCCTCTGTACAGAGCAAGTTTGAATTCTCTGTTGAGCCCATTTGGCTTAGATGATCTTTTAAATGGCTTAACTGAGAGATCAGGGTATGAATGTGCAATAGCCTACACAGAAAAAAAAAAGCACAAGAGATGCTAAGAAATTTGTTTGCTGATGTTCCTTTGTTCTTTTCTGATATTCTCATCCTCTCTTCTGTATCTTCAGTTTCTCCCTTTCTATTGCCTATAGCCACATTGTAAAATAAACATACTTTTCCTTGATCTTATTAAACTTTTCCTTAAACTACATGAGTTTCTTCCCTTCATTATAAAAGTCTGGTCCCCAGACCTATTTAGTTTTCCAAGAGTCTCATAAATCTTAAGTGTCTTTCTAAGAACAACTTTGATAATTCACCATTCATAGGAACATAAGAAAAGAACAAAGATTGATTTTTCAAAAGAAAATTTTATTCATTATATAACATATCATGAAGTTTTAAAATGTTTACCAGGACACAATCAAATAAATTAGTGAGAACCCTAATTCTAGTTTGGGGCAGCTAGATGGTACAGGGGACAGAGTACTGAGCTTAGAATCAGGAAGACTCATCTTTCTGAATTCAAATTTGGCCTCAAATGCTTGCTAGCTGTGTGACACTGGAGAAGTCACTTTTTCCTGTTTGTTTCAGTTTGCTCATCTGTAAAATGAGCTGGAGAAGGAAATAGCAAACCATTTCAGTGTCTTTGCCAAGAAAACCCTAAAAGGAATCATGAAGAATTGAACATAACTGAAAATAACTAAACAAATATAGTTGTCTACTAGCAGTTTTATTCTAGTTTTTGAAAGAGAGAATATATCATATGCAGCCTTCGATGTGTTTCTTCTTTTGTAGTGAATGAGAAAACACCAATAACCAGAATAATTGCTAGAATAGTACTTTAAGGTTTGCAAGGAAACATATCTATCACACCTCAGGTGACCCTCAAAATCACCCTGTGAAGTAAATGCTATTGTTATCCAGATTTCACAGAAGAGGAAACTGAGATAAACAAAGGTTAAGTTGCCCAGAATTACAAAGCTTGCGTACATCTGAGGCAGGATTCAAACTCGGGACTTGTTAACTCCAGGTCCAACACTCTTTCTATTATTCTGCCTAGTTGTTCATAGATGACAGAACTGAGAATCCTGATTCCCTAAGATAAGTTATAAAACTTGGGCTGTGGGCATATTTACAAAGAATAGGATGTGCTTCTTCAAGAGGATATCAAACATTTTGTAATGGAAAGTGCCTTAGCCTACAAACACCTGACAAAAAGCTATGGCAGCTATAGGCCACACCAGTCAGTTCACTGGGCAGCTAGGTGACTCAGTGGATAGAGCCATATTGGAATCAGGAAAATCTGAGTTCAAATTTCATTTTAGACACTTGGGATTTATGAGACTCTAGGACTCTAAGACATAATCTTATTTGCTTTAGCCTCCTCAAGTATAAAAATAAGAATAATAGCCCCTACTTCACAGGGGTGTTAAAAAAAACTTACCACATTGCTTAGCATATATATATATATATTTGCATTTATATGTATATATATATTTATATTTATATTTGTTTCTTGTCTTTCTACTTTCCCTCCCTTTTAGTCTATAACATAAATTCACTTTATACATTTTTCCAATGACCTGATTATTAATATCAAGCAAAGCATAAGGTAGGAGAAATATGTTGGCCAAATGAATTGATACTATCATTAAGGATACAGAGTCTAAATGGATGAGAATCTCCTAAATGTGCTGCTGTCCTGCAGATGCTCCTCTTTATGGATGGCATTGTGCTAATTGTATCAACCCAGGAAAGGAGATCCATAATTTCTATTTTAAAAGTTTTGCTTATAAAATAATGAGGTCTTTTGGGGGTTTTGTTTTGCTTGATATTTGTGAGGCAATTGGGGTTACCACCTGCCCAGAGTCATACAAGTAAGTGTTGTGTCTGAATCTGGATTTAAATTCAGATTCTCCTGACTCCAGGACTGGTGCTTTATTCACTGCTTCATCCAGCTGCCCCAATATTAATCTTAAATATTTTTATTTTTCTACTTGTGAAAGATGAAGGCAAGTTAAAGAAATACTCAAAAATCATCTCCCTATTCATCTTGATTTTGATAAGAAGTTTTTCTAGAAACAAGAAAAAAATATAACTAGTCCTTCCCAGGAAAGCAAACCCATTTGGTAAGGGGAGGGTGAGGAGGGTGGAAGCAATCTATTTGTTTTGCAGTACATTTCTGGCAGTCCTTAGGGAATGGAAATCTGCAATTGATTAACCTTGACTTTAAAAAAATCTAAGTGGCAATAAATTACTAAAGAAATTTCTCCTTAGAGAGAATGAGAATATTATCTTAATACCATTACATAAATATACCAAAAACCATTAACATAATGTTTAAAATGGCAAATTTGTATTCTAGCTTTTAAAATATTAACATTTCCTTTTGTTATGCCAACACATTAAAATGCACCTTGCTGCATCTCTTGTATAGTTTCTCTGCTAAGGTAATTACGGCAGGATACCTGCAACATAATATATGCCAATAAACACTATATGGAAAAAGCATTTTTCAGGAAATAAACTTCACTTTTTGTAAATAGTATTTTATTTTTTCCAATTACATGTAAAGATGATTTTCTACATTCAATTTTTATAAGATTTTGTTTCAAATTTTTTCTCCCTCCTTCTTTCCCATATCTCTTCCCCGAGACAGCAAGCATATAGGTTATACATGTACAATCATAGAAACATTTCCACATTAATCCTGTTGTGAAAGAAGTTAAAAAAAAAAGGGCACCACACACACACACAAATAATAATATGCTTTAATTTACATTCATACTCCATAGTTTTTCTCTGGATGTGGATAGCATTTTCCTTCATGAGTCTCTTGGATCTTTTGGATTATCTAAATTACTGAGGACAGCTAAGTCTATCATAGTTGATCATCTCAAAATACTGCTATTACTGTGTACAGTGGTCTCCTGGTTCTGCTCACTTCATTCAGCATCAATTCATCTAAGACTTTTCAGGTTTTTCCGAAATCTGCCTGCTTGTTATTTATTATATTTACATTCATATATCATTTCAGGTAATCCCAATTGATGGGTATCCTTTAATTTACAATTCTTTACCACCACAAAAAGAGCTGTGATAAATATATTTGCACATATGGATCCTTTTCCTCTTTTATGATTTCTTTGGGATACAGACCCAGTAGAGACACTGCTAGATCAGAGTATGTACAATTTTATTGCTCTTTGGACATAATTCCAAATAGTTGAATCAGCTCCACGAACAATGTATTAGCATCCCATAAATTCCATTATTAAACTTTAAAAAGAATGAGGGGAATAGACAAAATTGAAAAAACCTTAAGACCATCTAGTCCCAGGAAATTTATACCAGATCATGTAACTAGTCAGTGGCAAAGCCAAAAGTACAACTTCAATCTCCTGGATACCTGCCCAGTGTTCTTTCTACTACATTCACGGCATAACACTTCCTCTAAAATATTTCTGGATATACTGTCCCTCTTCTCAGATAACTTTTCTGTCCAGTTCATTCTTATACCTAAAAAGGATCTATATAAGAATGTAAAATCCTTGAAAGCGAAGACTACTTCATATAATATACCTCCAGCACCTAGCAAAAAAAAGGTCTTTCACATCAGTAAATGTTTACTGTTTAATATTAGGCTAAAAAAAGTAGATTAAAAAATAGATGATGTGTTTTTAAAATATTTTCTGCTAAAAACACCCACTGATTAATTGACTGATTAGCAGAAAAGCTATTCTCCCTCTGAAATGAAAGTGTTTCTCTTCCTCACTGAATTCAGAAGCAATAGCTACAGTTACAATTTAAGTGGGCTAGGTAGTACAGTGTATAAAGCGCCAGCCCTAGAGTCAGGAGCCTCATCCTTCTGAGTGCAAATCTGGTCTCAGATAATAACTGTGCAAGTCACTTCAATGTGTTTGCCTCCATTTCCTCATCTATAAAATGGGCTAAAAAAGGAAATAGCAAAACACATCAGTATTTTTGCCAAGAAAACCCCAAATGGGGTCATAAAGAGGCAGAAACAATTGAACAAATATAACAATAACATCTTAAGTAAACCTAGCCCAGGGATATGAGGCTCAAAAGAGCTAACAGATGTAAAGTACTTGGCAAACCTTAAATCATGTCAATCATTCTTATTGTTGTTATCATTATTGTTAGCCTACAGTAACCAGTCCTCCAGTCAGGTGATGATTTCATTATCCTGCTAAACTTAAGAAATGTTTATAGAGCAAAACATGAGGACCCTGGTAAATGTTTAATAACTGGGCTCTTTGGAAGGAAAATGTATTCACACATACTTTTATATTTAATCTGCATTATAAATATTTTAATAAGTCTAAACCATCAACAAGACAATAAATCAAACCATGGTTTGTAGAGATTTCTAGGGTGTAAATGGTCACACTCAAAAATTTAACAATGGGAGGAAAATTGGGGGGGCGGAGCCAAGATGGCAGAGTGAAAAGGTGACTTTCTGCCTCTCCTCCGATCTTCTCTCAAATCAACAATAAAATAAGCTTCTGAACTGATGTTCAAGTCAACGAACTCAGAAATATTTGGACACTGCTCTATGGATAACTTCATATCAGGTTAGTCGGACTCAGACAGAGAGATAAATAGACGACTCCTGTGTAGGCCGGAAGTGAGGGTGGGACTCAGCTCAGCTCATCGTGGCAGAAATTTCAAACTCCAAACTCCAAATTCCAAACACCTGGAGTTAATCTGAGGCATTCGGGACACTCTGCCCTGATTGGGGGCAGGTGTTCTGGCAGACTTGCCTTGTTTAAGGAGTAATTTGGACTTAGTCCTAGCCCCCACCGGCCCAGCACCTTAAGTCAACTTGCCGAAGTGCCCCAGGGCAAAGCTTTTTGCAGCCGCCGTTTTTTTTTTCCCCTACCTTAAAGAGATATCCACGCAGTCTAAAAAAAAAATGATGAAGAAGCAAAAGAGAGCTCTCACCATAGACAGCTTTTATAAAGAAAATGAAGAGATGATCACCCCAGATCCAGAGGTTCCTTTAGACAAAAATCCAGAGAAAATCAGCAAGGACTATCACTGGTCCCCTTTTCAAAAAGCCTTTCTGGAAGATTGCATAAAGAACCTCAAAAGAGAGCTGGAGGATAAATGGGAAAATAAACTGAAATCAGTGCAAGAAGGATATGATGCCATGCAAAAGAGATATGAAAAAGACACCAATTTATTGAAAAATAAAATTAGTGAAGTAGAAAAAGAGTGCAATGAACAAATTGACCAGTTACAAAAGGAGCTTAAAAAGGTAACTGAAGAAAACAACACTTTAAAAATAAGAATTGAACAAATGCAAATGAATGACTCAATAAGACTTCAAGAATCAGTCAAACAAAAACAAAAAAATGAAAAATTAGAAGAAAATATGAAATATCTCCTAGGAAAAACAACTGACTTAGAAAATAGATCTAGGAGAGACAATCTAAGGATTATTGGACTTCCTGAAAGCCATGATGAAAAAAAGAATCTAAACACTATCTTCCAGGAAATCCTGAAAGAAAACTGCCCTGAGATTGTAGAATCAAAGGGCAAAATCACCATTGAAAGAATTCACCGATCACTTCCTGAAAGAGACCCCAAAATTAAGACCCCAAGGAATATCGTGGCTAAATTTCAGGACTATAGCACCAAGGAACAGATTCTGCTAGCAGCTAGAAAGAAACAATTCAAATATCGAGGATCAATAATTAGAATCACACAGGATCTGTCAGCCTCCACACTGAAGGATCGAAGGGCCTGGAACCAGATATTCTGAAGGGCAAAGGAACTTGGATTACAACCAAGAATAACCTATCCAGCTAGAATGAGCATTATCCTTCAGGGAAGAAGATGGTCATTCAATGATATAGGTGAATTTCACCTATTTCTAATGAAAAGACCGGATCTGAACAAAAAATTCGACACCCAAACACAGAACTCAAGAGATGCATAAAAAGGTAAAAAGGAAAGGACTCTTGAGAACTTTATTTTTACTAGGGGGATACTTAAAGTTTGGTAATACTTAAACTTTGATAATATGAAAAAGAGAACTAGAAGGGAAAAGGTTGTCATACTGGGGAAAAGAGGGAAAAATGGTAAAATAAGATCTAAAAAAAAAAAGAGGTAAAAACAAGGTAAAATCACTTGAAGAGGCAAAGAAAACCTAATATAATTGAGAGAAAGAGGGGAGGGAGATGAGCATTGTGTAAATCCTACTCTCATCAGGTTGGGCTCTAAAAGTGTTTATCAGACATTTGATTTCACATAGAAACTTGTCTGTTGCTAGAGGGAAGTGGGAGGGAAAGGAGGAAAAGTAAGGGACAAACTAATAGAAGGGAAAATAGAAGAATAAGGGGAAAGGAGTAAAAACAGGGGGAGGGGATCTAAAGGGTGGAGTATTGTTTGGGGTAGGGGGTCATCAAAAGCAAAGTACTGAGGAGAGGGGAAGGGAGAAAGGGGAAAAGAAAGGGGAAAACATAATTTGGGTAAATAAGATGGCAGGAAATAAAGAATTAGTTATTCTAACTGTGAATGTGAATGGGATGAACTCTCCCATAAAGCGGAAGCAGCTATCAGACTGGATTAAAAACCAGAATCCCACAATATGTTGTCTACAAGAAACACATCTAAAACATAGTGACACATATAGGATGAAGGTAAACGGCTGGAGCAGAAAATATTATGCTTCAGGTGAACAAAAAAAAGCAGGAGTAACAATCCTT
Source organism: Myrmecobius fasciatus (assembly GCA_023553655.1). Classification (NCBI taxonomy): domain Eukaryota; kingdom Metazoa; phylum Chordata; class Mammalia; order Dasyuromorphia; family Myrmecobiidae; genus Myrmecobius; species Myrmecobius fasciatus. Next base: position 36,161 of record JAJPUD010010722.1, read on the forward strand.
ATCTCAGATCAAGTAAAAGCCAAGATAGATCTAATCAAAAGAGATAAGGAAGGAAACTATATTTTATTAAAGGGTACCATAGATAATGTAGCAATATCTATACTAAATATATATGCACCAAGTGCAATAGCACACAAATTCCTAGGGGAGAAATTAAGAGAGATGCAAGAAGAAATAGACAGCCAAACGATACTAGTGGGGGATCTCAACCTTGCTCTCTCAGAATTAGATAAATCAAACTACAAAATAAACAAGAAAGAAACTAGGGAGATAAACCAATTGTTAGAAAAGTTAGGTATGATAGATCTATGGAGAAAGTTGAATGGAGACAGTAGGGAGTTTATTTTTTTCTCAGCAGTCCATGGAACCTATACAAAAATTGACCATGTGTTAGGGCATAAAAACCTCAAAATCAAATGCAGAAAGGCAGAAATAGTAAATGCATCCTTTTCAGATCATGATGCAATAAAAATCACATGCAATATAAGGCCAGGAGAAAATAAACCAAAAGTTAATTGGAAATTAAATAATCTAATCCTGAAGAATGAATGGATGAAGGAGCAAATTATAGAAACAATCAATAATTTCATCCAGGAGAATGACAATAAGGAGACAACATACCAAAATTTGTGGGATACGGCTAAAGCGGTTATAAGGGGCAATTTTATATCTCCAGATGCTTACTTGCATAAAATAGAGAAAGAAAAGATCAACGAATTGGGCTTATTATTAAAAAAAAAACTAGAAAAAGAACAAATTAAAAACCCTCAATTAAATACCAAATTGGAAATTCTAAAAGTAAAAGGAGAAATTAATAAAATTGAAAATAAGAAAACTATTGAATTAATAAATAAAACTAAGAGTTGGTTCTATGAAAAAACTAAAAAAATAGATAAGCCTTTAGTTAATTTGATAAGAAAAAGGAAAGAGGAAAATCAAATTGTTAGTCTCAAGAATGATAAGGGAGAACTTTCCTCCAATGAAGAGGAAATTAGAGCAATAATTAGGAGTTACTTTGCCCAACTTTATGCCAGTAAGTTTGATAATCTAAATGAAATGGAGGAATATCTACAAAAATATAGATTGCCCAGGTTAACAGAAGAGGATATAAATTATTTAAATAGCCCCATATCAGAAAAAGAAATAGAACAAGCTATTAACCAACTCCCTAAGAAAAAATCTCCAGGGCTAGATGGATTTACATGTGAATTCTACCAAGCATTCAAAGAACAATTAATTCGAATACTATACAAACTATTTGAGAAAATAGGGACAGAAGGTATACTGCCAGAATCCTTCTATGAGACCAATATGGTGCTGATAGCTAAACCAGGTAGGGTGAAAACAGAGAAAGAAAACTATAGACCAATTTCCCTAATGAATATTGATGCAAAAATTTTAAATAGCAATGAGATTACAGAAAGTCATCCCCAGGATAGTACACTATGACCAAGTAGGATTTATACCAGGGATGCAGAGCTGGTTCAATATTAGGAAAACTATCAGCATAATTAATTATATTAATAACCAAACTAACAAAAACCATATGATTATCTCCATAGATGCAGAAAAAGCCTTTGATAAAATCCACCCTTTCCTATTAAAAACACTAGAGAGTATAGGAATAAATGGGCTTTTCCTTAAAATGATCAGTAGCATCTATTTAAAACCATCAGCAAGCATCATATGTAATGGAGACAAACTAAAACCATTCCCAATAAGATCAGGAGTGAAACAAGGCTGCCCACTGTCACCATTACTATTTAATGTTGTATTAGAAATGTTAGCTTTAGCAATAAGAGAAGAAAAAGAGATAAAAGGAATCAGAGTAAGTAATGAAGAAACCAAATTATCACTCTTTGCAGATGACATGATGGTATACTTAGAGAACCCTAGAGACTCAACTAAAAAACTACTAGAAACAATTCACAACTTCAGCAAAGTGGCAGGATTCAAAATTAATCCACATAAATCATCAGCATTTTTATATATTGCCAACAAAGTTCAGCAGCAAGAGATACAAAAAGAAATTCCATTCCAAATAGCAGATGATAGGATAAAATATTTGGGAATCTATCTGCCAAGGAAAAGTCAGAAACTATACGAACTAAATTACAAAACACTTTCCACACAAATAAAATCAGACCTAATCAATTGGAAAAATATTAAGTGCTCATGGGTAGGCAGAGCAAACATAATAAAAATGGCAATACTACCCAAACTAATCTACTTATTTAGTGCCATACCAATAAAACTCCCAAGAAATTATTTTACAGATCTAGAAAAAATAGTAGCAAAGTTCATTTGGAAGAACAAAAGGTCAAGGATTTCAAGGGGATTAATGAAAAAAAAGGCAGATGAAGGTGGCCTTGCTGTACCAGATCTAAAACTATATTATAAAGCAGCGGTCATCAAAACCGTTTGGTACTGGATAAGAAATAGAGCAGTGGATCAGTGGCACAGGATAGGTTATCAGGACAACCTAGGCATTAACCCTAACAATCTAGTGTTCGATAAACCCAAAGACCAAACTTTTGGGATAAATACTCTCTATTTGGCAAAAACTGCTGGGAAAATTGGAAACTAGTGTGGAAGAAATTAGGGCTTGACCCATACCTAACACCACATACCAAGATAAGATCTAAATGGGTTCATGATCTAGATATAAAGAGGGACTTTGTAAGCAAGTTAGAGGAACGTAATATAGTTTATCTCTCAGACCTGTGGAGATGGAACAAATTTATGTCCAAAGAAGACTTGGAACTCCTAATTGAACACCAGATGGATAATTTTGACTATATTAAGTTAAAAAGTTTCTGTACAAACAAAACAAATGCAGACAAGATTAGGAGGGAAGCATCAAATTGGGAAATCATCTTTACATTTAATGGTTCTGATAAAGGCCTCATTTCTAAAATATATAGAGAATTGTCTCATATATATAAGAATTCAAGCCACTCTTCAATAGATAAGTGGTCAAGGGATATGAACAGACAATTTTCAGATGATGAAATTAAAACCATCTCTAGTCATATGAAAAGTTGCTCCAAATCACTATTGATCAGAGAAATGCAAATTAAGACAACTCTGAGGTACCACTACACACCTGTCAGATTGGCTAAAATGACAGGAAAAGATAACAATGAATGTTGGAGGGGATGTGGGAAGACTGGGACACTAATACATTGTTGGTGGAACTGTGAACGGATCCAACCATTCTGGAGAGCAATTTGGAGCTATGCTCAAAAAGTTGTCAAACTGTGCATACCCTTTGCCCCAGCAGTGTTTCTACTGGGCCAAGTGTTTCTACTATCCCAAAGAGATCTTAGAGGAGGGAAAGGGACAGACATGTGCAAGAATGTGGCAGCCCTTTTTGTAGTGGTTAGAAACTGGAAACTGAAGGGATGCCCATCAATTGAAGAGTGGCTGAATAAATTATGGTATATGAATATTATGGAATATTATTGCTCTGTAAGAAACGACCAGCAGGACGATTTCAGAGAGGCCTGGAGGGACTTGCATGAACTGATGCTGAGTGAAACGAGCAGAACCAGGAGATCATCATACACAGCAACAACAGTATTACATGATGATCAATTCTGATGGACATGGCTCTCTGCAACAAAGAATTGTCTCAAACCAGTTCCAATTGTTCACTGAAGAAAACCATATACACCCAGAGAGAGGGAAATGAAATATGGACCACAATGTAACATTTTCATGATCTCTATTGACATTTGCTTACATTGTGTTGCCTTTCTCTGATTCTTTTTTTTTTCTTGTAGATAGGATGTTTCTTGCATAACTTCTCAAGCATTTCAACATTATTAACATGTAGCGGACTTCCTGCCATCTAGGGGAGGGGAGAGGACTGGGGGTAAAATTTGTAATGGAAAGCTTTGTAAAGATCATTGTTGGGGAACTACCCATACATATGTTATACAAATAAAAAGCTTTAATAAAAAAAAATTTAACAATGGGTACTTCAAGCTGAGAACTGGCTCCTGCACACCCCTGATAGAGTCCATCCATCTTCCCCAATACTCAGACCTCATAGTAGTGCCAAAAACAAAGGTAGAATCATGTTTTCTCTAGTATCTCTACATATATGTATATATGTATGTGTGTGTATATATATATATATATATGTATATATAGGAAAAGGAAAATCAAATGTACCCCAGAAAAAGTCTTACTGGAGTTTCTAGAAATTACATATTAAAGGAATTAAAATGCAACATTATACCATACAAGCAGTAGAGAGTTACAGATGTGTTCTATCTATATGAAATATGAGATGGAAGACTTACCAAATGGGGGGATCAGAAAAGGTTATTTGAAAGTCTTATTGTATTGCTCAGGTGATGCTCAATTTTATGCTAATAGATAGGAAACTCTAGTCATTTTTAATCAAGCTGGAAAATCTTCAAATAAGATATAATAAAAAGAACAATAACAATCCTAATAACTAGCATTTATATAGTGCTTTAAGGCTTGCAAAGTATTTTACAAATATTATTTCACTTTATCTGCACAATAATTTTGAGAGGTAGGTGCAATCCAAATAAGAGATAGTTGTCTAAGGACCAATCTAGATAAAGATTGAAAAGATTCATGACCATGAAGCTGGTTATTAGTTGATGGATTCTTTGGACAAAGCCAACCATAAATTTGACAAAAGTACAAAGTCACTTTCAATCCTAGGCAGTTGTCTTCCACTTTCAAAATGGTGGGAATAGAGAAACAGTAATGAGAACAGAGAAAGCTATCATGAAGTTTTAGGATATCTATAAACATTAATTGTTGGTTGTCTAAATGGGAGTCCTTTGCCTAATGACATGAACTATGGAAGAACTGGAAAAAGTCAATAATGATTTTTGGCCTATATTCAACATACAAAAAAGTTGCAATTAAATAGAAGAATGCCTCATAGATTCCCATAAAATATGAAGAAAAAAGTAACAGAACAGTTATTATGATATAGTCATATGATGGTGTTTTGGACTTGAAGCCAGTAAAGAGCAGGATTGGATCCTAGCTCTGATATATATAAGTGTCATAATCAGGGACAAGTCATTTATTTTTTTAATAGGAATAACCGAGTAGGGGGAAATGATATTAAAATAAAAACATAAATAAATTTATTTCAGAGTTCAAAAAAAGTAAAAAAGAGAAAGTGTTAAAAAAAATTCTTCCAATACTATAAGATGGTAATAGGATCACCATCTACCAGAGATTCCCCTTCCCTCTGCCAGCTAGTGTTTTCTTTTTTTTTTTTTCTTTTTTGCTGAGGCAATTGGGGTTAAGTGACTTGCCCAAGGTCACACAGCTAGGAAGTGTTAAGTGTCTGAGACCAGATTTGAACTCAGGTCTTCCTAACTTCAGGTCTGGTGCTCTATCCACTGCACCACCTAGCTGCCCCCAGCTAGTGTTTTCTTGACAGGTGACAACGCTTTTCCAAAACCTAATTGGCCCAAAGGACTAAGGCTTAAACTATGCTTCCTTTGACATAACCTCTGGTCATAATGATGTGGTTTCCTGATTGCCTAAAGGCATAAAAAAGGCCCATCCATGAGAAATCAAGACCTATAGATTTGGTAAATGTCCAGAGGCTTACTCTGATGAGGCAAGTAGATTAAGTTCAGTACTTTTTCAGCCTTTTCCAACTCTTCATGACCCAATTTGGGGTATTCTTAGCAGAGATATTGGAGTGGTTTGCCATTTCCTTTGCCAGCTCAATTTATAGATGTGGAGATTGAAGCAGAGTTAAGTGACTTGCCCAGAATCACACAGCTAGTGTCCCCTGATTCTAAACTTGGTACTCTATCCTCCTTGTTACTTAGCTTCCCCTTGGGTTACATCTACCCATGCTAATTATTGTAGTATTCTTGCTGGATATTCCTTCTATTCTTTGCATATTTCCTTTTGTTGACTATAGAATGGCCTGCAAGTGTCCCATTTCATTCTATTGCCTCAATTAGCAAGTTACCAGACTGAATAAAAACTGTTCATCACAAAAACCAAGCAGGGATGTCATAAGCCTGCCTCCTCACAACATTTTCTTTATCAAAATTTTCAATTTTATTTTGTGAGCGATTTTTTCCTACTGAAATACGGCTCCAATTTAATAATGGAAGTCTAATAGTAAAAAAAAAATACAAGTTGCTTTACAAAATTCATTTGGCAAGCAATTTTGCTGGAACATATCTATAACATAAATTTGAGTATACATGTGATGGTAAAGATGAGATGGTCTGGCACAGGAAATAGTGGAATCTCTTTTACCTCTTACTTAGAATATAGGTGAATTATTTTAAAAAGCCATACTATAATTAGCTTATGAAGCCAAAACCCTGCATATGTTTCTTATCAGATCCAGTTAGTTTTGCACAGAGACACCCCTACCACCCAGCCACATCTAGCACCTTTCAACCTGGCTAATCATCTTCTTTATACAGGAAACTAGTCAAGAGAACATGTCAACTTGAACCAACTCATCACTGCTGTCAGATAATACAAATGCACATGTCTTACCAATAAATTAATACTATCATCTGCATATAGAAATAACACATACAAATGCTATTTTCTTCAATATGTAAATATTAAAATATGTTACATATAAATGTTTATGATGTAATATATATAATATGGACATAAATATATATGTTATGCATAAATAGGATCCATACACTATCATTTCTGTATAGAAAGAAATGTGTAGTATTATCTTTATAAACAAAGATTACATACCAAATCATTGACAAACTATACAAAGAACATATACGACACCATCTTTGATGTACAAAGAGCAGAATACATGAATACATATGCATATATATACATATATATATATTTGCTAAATAAAAGAATTATACTAGATGAATTATAAACATAGAATTGACTGGGAGAGATCAAAAACTGCCATTGCTGCCAGCTTTCAACCTTTGTCTCCAAACATCACCTTCCTAGCTCCACCCCATCTTCCTGCTTGGGTAAACCATAAAACAACTCAAGAAACCCTAGCTTCTTTCCTTCAGAGAACCAAAAACCACCACATTCATTAAACACCAGCCTGCTGACTGAATTTCTCCCTCACTTTTATATAACAAATAACAAGCAGAGTAGCATTGTGACAGAAGCTAAAGTCCTGGAGATTGGAAGAGAAGAAGCTGAATGTTAGTAAGAAGTCCCACTTAGGGGAAAGAAACAGGAATCTAGGGAAACAAAATTAAATGAGACAGGCAGATGGGGGTTTGGAATGTCAAACGGGTTAGGAGTTGCAGACAGCCTGGGGGAGAGATGGTGGGAGCTTGAAGAGGAAAGGAGAGTCAAAAAGAAAGATGGGATATGGGAAATTGATGATTTACTTTCTTTTATGGATGTATCACATATTAAACCAGTTTTTCCTCCTTCCTCGGAGCTTAGAAAATAAGGTACATTTCTTATAAGGCAATATGTCATATGTAGATATATAGCACATTGGAAGATAAATATTAGCTCACACCCTCAGCTTTCTTTTCTCCAGGCTAAATAATCTCAGCTTTCCATCATTTCTTAGAGGTGCTATGAACTCTCTCAGTCTTCCACTCCTTCCAATTAAATATGGTGTCCAGCATTGAACCAAATACTCCAATAAGGATTTAATTTAGGATTTCTGAAATTTTTATTCCAGACCCTTTTACAGTTCAATGAATTGTAAGACCTTTTCTCAAAATGATGTTTTTAAATAATTAAGGAAATATAATGCTTCAGTTAGAGATTAGTGAAAATAAAGATCTATTTTTTTTTCTATCCATGTTCATGGATCCCCTGAAATGTTTCCAAAATCCCAGGTTAAGCAACCTGCGGTCTAATCAATAGAGGATATAATGGTGATATAATGCACAAATGAGCAAAGGTAGGTATGAGTGTTAGAGCAGAAACTAGACTGAAGAGAAAGAACAAGAATATCCCACAACATCTATTGCCCTTTACCATCTTAAAGTAGTCAAGAATTAAAAGAATTGTTGTAAGAAACAAAGGTTAAGGCAGTTAATTGGTCTTACTATTAGTGGTCAAAAGGCACTATTTGTAGTAGCAGAATAAGGTAGATTCCCCCCCCCCCCGCTTTAGAAATTTATTTTACCTCTGGGACACAACTTCATGTTGTCCAAGACTTAAAGGGTGATAAAAACCTGACCATACTTCTAATAAAGGAAAGCTTCATTCATGCTGACTGAAACAAGAGAAAATAAATTGTCCGAGATTTCCAGAGGACAAAAGCTTCATTATTTTCTCTATTCAGAAACTGAATATTACATAGCTAAATCGAACTAGGCTTTTCTTATGCATTCAAAATTTAGAAAATTTATCTTTTGTTCACATTGTGTCTTTCCCACAGAATTTTATATCTAAATTATTTAAACCCTGCATGCAGAATACAATTCTTGAGATCGGCAAATATTGTTAATATGAATGATAAGAGTATAAAACATTCTAGACAAGGCACCACAAAATGCTAATTCTGAAATATGTCAATTTATTCTTAATACTTAAGACTCACAAGATACCTTAAACATTAAAGTATTTTGTGAATATTAAGTATCTAACTATAGTTTGGTTTCTTTGCCTTGAATTTTCTGATATATTGAGTCATATTCCCTGGAGAAAAAGGAACCAGTCTCTTTTATTCATCATTAACAATAGAAATGCTCCTTAGGGGCATGATTTTATCCCCCATATATTTTGCTTCAGCAGATATTTAGGTGGAAGAAAGAAAGAAAAAAATAAAAAAGGAATATGGATTGGTGGGTATATAGACTAGACACTAGAAACCCTATTACATCTGAATATACATTGGAGCAATCTGGTATAAGACCAGAAAAGGTCAGTGGCATATATTAAGAACTTAATAAATGCTTGTGAATTGATTAATTACCATAGATTGGAAGGAACAAGTATATCAGTTGGGACCCTAGAAAACTGAAAAGAATTTCAATCAATTAGGACAATGGATATGTCATCAACATTATTCTAAAGCTGACTGAATATGTTTTTAGTTCCATCCTGAAACTAGAGAGGCTAGATAGTTCAGTAGAAAGAGTGGCAATTCTGGAATTAAAGGATATAGGTTCAAATCCCAGTTCTGCCTCTTATGATTTATATGACCTTAGATAAATTAATTTAATTTTCATTAAATAGTATTTTATTTTTATAATCGCATATAAAAATAGTTTCTACATTCATTTTTGTAAGATTTTGAGTTCCAATTTTTTTCTCCCTCCCTCCCTTATTCCCCAAGACAGCAAACAACCTGATATAGTTTATATATGTACAATCATTTTAAACATTTTTCCTTATTTATCATGTTGTGAAAGAAAAATCAGAACAAAAGGATGAAACTCAGGAAGAAAAATGAACAAGCAAAAAAGGTGAAATTGTATGCTTTAATCCACATTCAGGCTCTATAATTCTTTCTCTGGATACAGATAGCATTTTCAATCCCCAAATTATTGGAATTGTCTTGGATTAATGTATTACTAAGAAGAGGTAAGTCTATCATAGTTGTTCATCACACAATGTTGCTGTTACTGTGTTCAATGTTCTCTTGCTTCTGTTTACTTCATTCCACATCAGTTAGGAAAAAGATTTTTAAGGTACTTGTAAAGCTGATAGGCCTGCATACTTTGGCTGCCATCTTTCTCTTCCTATTTTTGCCAAGCAACAAAGACATTTTCATTTTAGAACTTAAGTCAGCACAAAGAGCTAAGAAAGGCCAAATTCTCTTGCTTGGGTAGTAAGGGAATTAACTGGGAAAACTAAACTTAATGGTTTCTCTTAATTGTAAATTGCTTTTATTATGTTTTGCCCCAATCTGTGATTACATTAATGTAAAGAACTTCTCAGTGAGGAAACTTGTACAAATGTAGATTGGCAGTTATTCTGCAATGCATAGTTTCTCTTAAAAGTTGGATAAATGGATTTTTGATATCAAGTTGCCCTTAAACATGTAAGTGTAAAAACCACAAGTGGAGTCTTTTATATATTCATGGGTTTCTGCCATTAATAAAAAGTTCAGATGAGTATGAAGTTTTTTATTTACACCTGCATGGAAAAACTAGGTTTGGACTAAGTTCTGACAGACAAAACTGAAGATTAAGGAAAATGTAATTTGCTATCTGTAATTCAGCAAAAAAGCTAATTCCTGGCACACACAATGTATTTAGTAAAAGTTTTTTTTTTTTTTGCTTGATTTTTATTCCTTTTAAAAATTCTTTAAACTGTAGTTTTGGATATTTTCCTAATATTACCAAATTGCAAATTAGTATTGAATCATTTGTTATTTTAGTAAAAATTGCTCATAAAAAGTATAATTAATGGGAAGTCTATTAATGCTCACTCTCAATTGCTCACACTTTATAGAACTCTTCTTATTTATACCATATAGTCATAGTCGAAGTTAGACTATGATAACAGTAATCTGAATTGCTTATATATACACATATGTGTATATATGTATGTATAATGGGTATGTATATGTATATTTAGAAAATATCTATGAGAACCCATGCAAAAATACAAACTCAATCCTGGATAGAAAAAAAAATCAGCTGACACAAATGAAAAGATACTACTTACAAATTTAATAGATTCAATAGTAAAAGGTAAGACTGCTCTTTTTAAATACAGTTTTATATTTTGGAAAAAAATTAAATATAGCTATTAAAACATATCTGTCTTCCTAACTAGGAGTTGAATCTGGTGAAAAGCTCAGGATGGCTGTTAATACAAAGAAAGAATTATTTTCTCAGGTAAGAATTTTCTTGAGTAAAAATGACATCCAAATAGCATTGCTTTCTCAAATATATCCATGTAGTAATTTTTTATTTTGCTTCCTGAGACTTCAGACATTTGGAGACAGAGTAAGTGAAAACTGATGCTGGAAGGGGCTGTGGCCTCAATTTCTGTTAAGCTAAGAGCTTGTCCTTGCCTTGTCCCTGTGCTTGTCCAATCATACCACAGAGATAAGCACATTTTCATTTCAAAAATTACTTTAGATTCAGAAGATGGTTCAACAAATATGTGACAACATGGCAACAAAATCCCAACTAACGTTGAAAAATAAAAGAATGCTGATTTTAGGAACTTGGATTTTATACAAAGCTTCTTTTAAAATTATACTTTTCTGGAGATTTACATAAAAAGATAAAATAAATATTTAGGTGCATGGGGTTTTTCTTTTTGTCACTGACTTCTTTGGATGTGTCTACAAGCAGAATCTTTTCTTTTAAAAATATAAACATTAATTATTTTCTTTGCATAATTCTAAATGGTTTTCCAGAATGGTTGAGCCCATTCCCAGCTCCATTAACCACACACTATGTTTATCAAAGAAGTTCTATGAGTGTGATAAATAAAGAAAAGCATAGAAAGAAATTACTCAAACTGATAAAAAAGAAATAGAAATAGAATTAGAAATACAAAATATGTAATGACTACAGCAGAGTAAACAGAAAGAACAATTAATTAACAAAAATTGAAGACAATGAAAATTTAATGACTAAATTTGGTCCCAAAGAAGATATAAAAAGGCTCTTCCCCCATTCCATTGCAGAGGTGAGACTATATAAAATATTTCAGATGTCAGGTTGCTTTTTTTTTTAATAGATTACTTAGTTTTGCTGAACTATCTTTTTATTTTTAGTTATAAAGGATAGCCAAAGGGGGGGAAATGGGAAAGCAGGTGGTATAAAATTAAAAGCTATTAAAAATATATATTTATTGAAAACCAGATGTTTACACAAAAATACTTTTAAAAAAATTTCTGGAGCAGCACAGCTTAACATCTGCTTATAAATTTTTAAGCTATAATTAATTTAGAATCACAGAATATTCAGGTCAGAAGTGATCTTTGTTCAATTCCCCTTATTTTATAGGGAAAGACAGTGAGGTGCAAAGTTGGGGAAATGACTTTGCTAGTGTCACACAGCTGATCTTCTGAAGAGCTGGCACTCTTTTCAGAAGGATCTGTGAGCAAAATGGGAATATTGGGAATTCCCCACAGGCTGCATGACCAATTGTCAGGTCTGTTGCTGAAAGGATTCTTGCAAAGGCACAATGTTAGCTGAAAGACTTCGGAGATATCTCCCAAATCTAAGATTTTGTTACTATATTTGCCTCAATTCAAACAACTCAAGAATTAAAATTTATAGAGGCAGTCCTAAATCAGTGAAGAGGGCATTAATCTAGTCAGAAAGCTTGTGAGAGTTAAAGCTTTCTCTGATCACTAATAGATAAGGAAAAATTCTCTTTGACTGATACACAAAAGTTCATCATGATAATGTGACCCTACTTCGGAAAGTTCATAACAAATTTTTAAAATCATAGATCCGTTTGGCAATCTAGTAAAACCTGAAGACTCCTCAGAAAACTGTTTTAAGATGCATAAAATAAAATATATAGGATTTCAAAAGAAACTAATTATACAGAAATACAGTTATCAAAATGTTTTAAAGAAGCAAGTTAACATTAAACTTGGGTTAAAAACCCCATCCCTACATAGTATAGCACCCAGTATATTGTGGCTTTGTCTTGGAATCTAGCCAATGGCACTTCAATAACAGAAGTACAAGAACTTGTAATAAAGTCTCATTTATAGCACATTCAATCATCACAAGGATGATCACCTAGGCAAGGATGACAGCAAAACTCCAGCATTTCATACAGCACTATAGAAGTATGAGAGGGATTATATAAGGGATTATAATCATATGGTAGTAAATCACTAATTGCCTAATCCCTAATTCCAAAACTGAAAATCAAAATAATATTAACAATTGTTGTTCAGTCGTGGCCAACTCTTGATCATCCCAATTGGGGTTTTCTTAGTAAAAATACTAGAGTTGTTTGCCATTTCCTTCTCCAGCTCATTTGACAAATGAGGAAACTGAGGCAAACATGATTAAGTGACTTTCTGAGAGGCACAGAGCTATTAAGTGTATGATGCCATATTTGAATTCAGGTCCATTATGCTATCTAGCTGCCCCTAATGTTAATAATAATTCCAAAAATAATTGCTAGGAATTTTTAAGAATGACTAGATATCTTTTTTGGATATTTTTTATTTGTTTCTTGTTAGGGAGGGACAGAAAAAGAGAGCAAAGCCTCTCATTTTTAGATTGTTCCTGTTTGTAACTTCTTACAAGTCAATTAAGCATTTATTAAGCTCCTATTATGTGCTAAATGACTTCATAGATACAAAGCTAAAAAGCCAAATAGCATCTGCCCTCAAGGAGCTTTCATTCATGAAAGAAAATCATGCAATTTCAGAAATGGAAGGAAGCTCAGAGACCAGTTAGTCTAACCCATAATGGAAAAGGAAATGACATCTTAACATCCCTGGGAAACACTCCTCCAACCAATGAAGGGGAAATGATTAACCTTCTGCCCGAGGTCTTAGTTCTATCCTCTGAAGCTAAACATAAGTGTGATCCCTTTTTTATGTGACCACCTTCCAAATGCTTGAACAAAACATTCCTGTCTCCTCCTGAGGCTTTTTCTGCCTGACCGAACATTCCCATTACCTTTTACCTTATCCTCACAGAGTATGAACTCAAGATCTGTTACCATTCATATTTAACATGTATTGGACTACCTGCCATCTAGGGGAGGAGGTGGATGGAAGGAGGAAAAATTTTGGAACAGAAAGTTGTGCAAGGGTCAGTGTTGAAAAATTACCCATGCATATGTATTATAAATAAAAAATTTTAATAAAAAAAGAATAGCATCATCTGCACATCTGAGATTGTTGATATTTTTTCTGGCAACCTTAATTCTGGCTTTTGATTTATCCAGCCTAGCATTTCACATGATGTATACTGCATGTAAGTTAAATCAATAAGGGAACAATACACAGTCTTATTGTACTCCTTTCCCAATCTCAAACCAATCAGCTATTCCACATTCGGTTCTAACTTTTGCTTTTTGGCCTGTATACAGGTTTTTCATGAGAAAAATAAAATAATCTGGTACTTCCATCTTTTTGAAGACTTGCCACATTTTGTTGAGATCCACACATTCAAAGTCTTTAATGTAGTTAATAAAGCAGAAATAGAAGTTTTTCTATAAATCTTTTGCTTTCTCCACAATCAGTAAATGTTGGCAATTTGGTCTTTAATTCCTTTGCCTCTTCAAAAATCAGCTTAACTGAAGTCTAACTTGCTGGCATGTGAAGAATGCAATTGTTTGGAAATTTGACTATCATTTGACGTTGTCCTTCCTTATGACTGGGATATAAACTGATTTTCCAATCCAGTAACCACTGTTGAATTTTCCAAATTTTCTAGCACTTTAACATAATCTTTTAGAATATTAAATAGCTCAGCTGTGATATCCTCATCCCCACTATCTTTATTGATATTGCTTCCTAAGGATCAGTTGAGCCACTTCTTAAATATAGGACATCACAAAAATCGTTTAAATGGTTTTGGAGATTTGTCCTTGGCAAGAAATGAATTTGTGAACTCATTTGAGTTATGTTATAAGGCATAGTCTTAATAGTAAGATCACTGGATGAAAAGTTAAAACCAGTTTCACAGTCTACTGCCATATTTCTTTCCAAAGGATTGGGTCAACTTACATCTCCTCTAAGCAGCATAAGAGTGTGCTTTTTCTAAGCCCTGCCAACACTGAACTTTATTAATGGAAATCATTCTTACTAATTTAATAGTTGTAAAGTGGAACTTCATAGTTGTTTTAATTTGCATCTTCTGATGATTAGAAAGGAACAGATAATATAAGGCATGTAGGTAGCACAATGGCATGGGGTCTGAGAATTAGACAGGAAGACCTCAGCTTAAATTCTTCCCCAGAAACATATTAACTGTGAAGTCCTACATAAATCATTTAATCTCTAATAGCTTCCCTTTATTTATCTTTAAAATGGAAATTATAATAATAGGATCTACCTCATAGTCATTATGAGAATCCAATGACTTAGCAAATTAAAGTCCTTGCAAACATTCAAGTGACATATAAATACTAGCTGTTATTAATATTGGGGGGAGATTTTCTTATGGATCATCATTGGATCCTTTCACTGGGAAATAACTCTTATCCTTACAAATTTGCTCTACTAATTGTTTAAGAAGATACTGTGTAATCCTATGGGGTTCTTGGTGTCCTAAACAACTCTCTAAAATTATAAACTGAAAAAAAAATGCATATCTCTATTGGTAGAGGACGCTTCCTTAGCTGGAACTTCCAAAAGCTATGAGGTTACTGGTCCAGTAACACACACACACACACACACACACACACACACACACACACACTCTTAAAAGATGTGTGACATGGAATATCTCAGGCTATTCCTGAGAAAAAGCTACAAATTAGGTACATTCAAGTGAAAAGGAATTATTATTTTACTACAGACATGTTTTCTGAGGAGCCTTTGAAAATACTTAGATGATAATGATTTATGTTTATAATGCACAAGGTTTTTCTGGGAAACATTTAAAAATATTTAGAGAGCTTGTGATGATTTATATTTTCAGTAAACAAGGTCCAAAATATAGGGAAGAAATAGAAATTGGGACAAAAGGACCATAACCAATTAGTATTATTCAAAGAAATATGGTTTTTGCTTCTGTATTGTATCATAGTAATAGACTAAAGACTTTCAACAGTTTTAGATTTATTCAATGACCACTTTCTATTCACAGCAAAGCTTTCTTCCCTGAAGGCTAAAAGGAAATTTCTAAAAGGCAGAGAGATGTTATTATTTCAATGCTTCAAGGATTGTGATTTCACTGGTTTAAAAACTTCCAACACTAACATAGATCACAGGCTTTCTATACCTTCTTAGACAATCTTCATCAATTCCTGTGAGTTGAAGAGTGACAATGAGTTGGTCAATCTTCTGGGGCTGAGCCTGTGCAAACGTGGGTAGACTATTCTTTGGATAACATATATGAACTCAAAACCTCTCAAATTCAATTAATAGCAGACAGAGATTAAATTCCATTGTCACAGGGCTCTAAAACTCAGGCTCCTTCCTCACCAATGTGGGGAATTAGATACTACTATAATAACTATATTTCTAAAGTCCATAAAATCAAATAGAGCTGTGAGCATTTTAAAGTTTTCACAATACTTTGCACACATGATCTCATTTGAGACAACAATTCTGTGAGATAGGTAAGATTGGTTTCATTTAACCTCATTTTATAATATGTATGATTTCAATATGTATTTGGACAGCTATCTTACTAGGCTTCTCTATTTATGTATGTGTGACATAGTCAAAAGAGATAGATCAATTAGACTAGCTTGTCTTCTTGAACAAGAAGAGAGTGAACTAGATGTTCAAGATATCTCAAAGCTCCTTTTATTGATTCCTTGAAAGCAAAAGCCCAACCAGTTAAAAAATACTAAAATTCTACCCATGGAAATATATGGCAACAAGGCAGGGAATACAATTACCTTGAAAGGATTAAAAATTAATACTACACAAAGGACAATAGAGAATGTATGGTGTAGAGAGGGGGATATGAGCAAGTTGTAATGTATACTCAATGAGGGACTTCAAGAAAAACCATAAATAAAAGCCAAAAAACTTTATAAGAAGAGAAAATGGTCTGTTTCCAGAGCAAGAATGAGAGATTGCAGGTAGAGAGCCAAGTACTCCATATGATATACTCATAATCTCAAGAGAAAGTGCAGAAGGTCTCTAATACATTAGATAGACTCTCTATGATCAATTTATGAAACAAGAGTTAAATAGGATGAATAGGCACAGATGGATTGCTATCCACACCATTCACAGTAATGTCTTAATTAATGAGATCACATATTTATTTGGGTACTTATATATAAGGATACAAAGATTTACAATGATTACACTGCTAAATTGACACCAGAAGGAAGATTTGAGTAAGATCTCTCTGAGTTCAGAATCTAGCACTCTGTCTCCTATACTACACTGCTTCTCCTAATCATAGTAAATTCTTAGCTAGAGTATAATTAACTATATATTTCCAAACAGTAAACACATTTTACTTTTTATCTTGATCATTTTGTTTTGTTTTAAGATTAGGTCTCCTCATCTCACCCAGGCTGGAAGTGCAGGAGCTACTTATGATGTGCTTGATCCCACGACTGATATAATTTGGAAGCTCTGGATTTCCTCCTGGAAGCTCACTATATTGATGCTAAGCTTAGTATAGAGCAGGACTTCTTAAGTTATTTCTACTTGCAAAACCTTTTCACTTAAGAAATTTTTATGGAATCCGGGTATATAGGTATAAAAAAAAATTGGTTTACAAATCAAAAATTTACTGATAATCATAATCTCACAATCCTCAAATTCAGTTACACAGTCCTATATGAGGTTACAACCCACAGTTTAAAAAACTTTAGTAGACAACTGATCACAGAGCCTATTGCAACTGAGAACTCTGCAGTTCAAGAGACCCAGGAATCTCAGCCTCCTTCAACAACCTTACAAACTGATATTAAAGTTATGAGATATCACTTCCAGCCTGTCTTCATTTTCTTGTTTTTCAAGTCATGGAATATGGTAGAAGGTCATGTTTTCCTATAATTTTAAGAATTTTATAATCCAATACACATGGAGTTGATATGTCAAATTTTCAAGTAAACCATACAGTAATAATATGTTTTGTCCATTCCAATTCACTAATGCAACAGCAGATTCATAGATTGGTTATTCTAAACAATTAAGACATGCTATCATAAAATGTAAAGTTAATACTGTTCAAAAAATAGCTATCATGGGTCTTGATCTGCTAAAATGATTAACAGCTCTATCTTAAAGATGATTCCACTTCTAAACACGTGACACCCCTGTGATTTCGGGGCACAAATCCCTCTATCCATCAAATTAAATGGAGGGGTTACAGAGGTTAATAGAGACAGAGTATCTGTAATAGACTTCTGCATTTCATTCTACACTCAATATACTCCAATGATCATTGAGCTATTTGTAATGTTCTTATGAATCAATGCTCCCTTCCTGTTCAAGAGAGGATATAGCTATTGTGTGAAACAATAAAGCTTACCTTTGCAAATCCTCATCAAGCTTATCTGATGATTAAATCTATGTGCAGCTTCATAAACAATTGAGGTGCAAGCATAATCTTAATTAGATGCTCAAATGGCTCTGCTAAAATATCCAAATAAAATTTTAGCAAATACAAAAGCAACCTAGAGTCAATTTCCCTAACATCAGTCCTGTTTTGGTGAAGCTTTTTTTTTTTTTTTTTTAATATACAGTGTTGTATATCCATCATTTGATACAGACTTTTGGCCAGAAGTAGCAGTGAAAAAAATAAATAAATAATAGATTGTAGAAATATACTTTGGATCTATTTTCTCAGTAAAATATCAAACATATTTCTATAGGCTCTATGGTTTAATAATGTTACAGGAAATGGAATCTTGCCTAACCTATCACAAAATCCCAGAATCCTACTGCCCTATTGCTCAAGGAATAGCTAAACAAAAAAATAAAATAAAATTTCATGCAGCTGGCTCCTAATAATTCAAATTCAACTAAGATGATACCAATACAGTCCTCATATTATCTCCATGGCCTATCAAATTTTGTATTTTCCCCTTTGAGTCAGGAATCAGGAGAGCCAAGTTCAAATGTTGGCTCTATTACTACCTCAAACACTAGACAAGTCACTTCACTTCTCTGGGCCTCTTTTCCTCTTCTGTAAAATGGACAGAAACTAGATGACCACTAAGGTTCCTTTCCACCTTATATTTGTGATCTTACAAGAGCAGGGACTGTTCTTTTGCCTTTCTTCACAATCCCAATTCTTCTTAATTCACTTCCTGATACACAGTAGGAACTAAATAAATGCTTGTTGACTCAGTAAAATTTGTAAATTTCTATGACACCCCCCCCCCAAAAAAAACCATTTCTCTCCAGCTGGATCTTTAGATGGTACACATACAGCATAGTTCATCATTGGACCCACACTCAGACTTTTCCTCTTGGTAGGAACTATTCCCAATGTCTCTATTTTTATTGATGGCATCCCAACCTACTCCCAACCTAATCAGCTGCACAATCTTCTCTATTCTCTCTCTCCAACATTCTTTGCATCTGTCCGTTTCTTTCTATTGACCATCACCTTAATTCAAGTTCTCATCATCTCTTAGCATGATGCAGTCGAAAGATGTCTAGATTTGAAGACAGAAGAAAATCTGAATCCTGACTTTACCACTTATGTAAACTTGGACAGGTTACTTAACCTCTCTCAATTTCAGTTTCCTCATTGGCAAAATGAGGGATTAGGACATAGGTTGATCTCCATGCTCTAAATCTATGATCCTGGCCTCCATACCACCAGCCTCCCCTCAAACCATCAGCATCTCCATATTGCCTATTGGATAAACTACAGGTTATTATTGAAAGTCTCCACAATCTGGCTCCAGATCATTTTTCCAGTCTCATTTCATATTGTTGCCCTTCCCCAGCTCTACATATCAGCCAACAGAGCTTCTAGCTATTCTTCACACTTGGCACATCACCTCTATCCTTGTGCCTATTATATACTTCTTCCTCATTAGTAATTTCAAAATGTTTCTCTTCCTTCAAGGAATTAACTTCTCCCTATAGGGTTCTCCTGATCTTCCATTTAAAGGTTTTTACTCTTTTCTCATATTTTTCCAAAAATACTTCATCAAAATGCTAACAATAAAATTATTATTATAAAAGCTGACATTTTTAAAGCCGGTTAAGGTTTGCAAGAAATTGTACAGACTTTTATCTTCTTTGACCCTAACTAGATATATTCCTTTGATCTTATCATCTTGTCATATACTTGGCTCGCTTCCCCCAATATGTTAGAAAGCTACCTTAGGGTAAGGCAAAGTCATTATTTAGTCTTTAGATCCTCAATTTCTAGCATACTGTTTTATATTCAGTAGGACTAAATAGATGCTTGTTGACCAACAGGTACTTTTACCTCTACTAATTGTGAGACAACTGTACTTGGTAATGAGTTAATGAATGAGCTGTCAGATCTTATGTTCTGCTAGGATAGTCATGGTGAACCCAGGGTCATTGGATACATTATACATATTACATCACACTATTTATTTTCTGTCATGCTGAGTGTGAAATACTTGTTTCTTCAATATTTTAGCAACATTCATCTTTATATAGTACAACAATCCTGTTACCTAAAATAGTGTTTGTTGTTGTTTTTTAGTCATATCCAACTCTTTATGACCCCACTTGAGATTTTCTTGGCATATGGTTTACTATTACCTTCCCCAGCTCATGCAGATGAGGAAATTGAGGCAAAAAAGGTTCAGTGACTACCTCAGAATCACACAGCTCTATCTGAAACCAGATTTGAATTTAGAAGATGAATTCTTGACTCCAGGCCTGAACTGTACCACCTAGCTGTACTAGGTAAACACCACAAACATTTTTATTCCCATTTTAAAAAGGAGGAAATTGACAGAGAGGTTGAATGGAATGCCCTGGCCCATATAGCCAATAAGTGAGAAGGAAAAAAAACTAGGTTTCTCCATACTTGAAGTTGAGAACTTCTTATTCTTGAAGACCCAATGATGTCTATGAACAGCAAGGGCTTAACAAATTTTGTTGAATTGAATTAAGTATTGTTCTACTTTTATTACATTTCATAGTCTCTCAGGCAACCCCAAATATACTATATATGTATACAATTAATGCTGCAATTTGGAGGCAATCTTGTAGTCTCAAAAGCTAGAAGTGGAACACATGTTCTGGTAGGTCCTAACTAAAGGTAGGTACAAGCTAAAAAGATTTTGGATGTATAACCTTAGGAACAGGTTCAGGTTATATAATACTCACATAACTAAAATGTAGAGAATCAAGAACAGGATCAAGACCAATGAAAACTTTTCTGGCTACTGTTAGGTGGCATAATTAATAGATTGCTGGACCCTGGGGGCAAGAATACTCAAGTTTGAATCCTGCTTTAGCCACTTATTAGTTGTATGACCTTATTGTAGTCACGTTACCTCTCTCTGTCTCAGTTTCCTCATCTGTAAAGTGAAGGAATGAGACTCAATTGCCTCTAAAGTTCCTTCTGGCTCTAAATCTATGAAGTTCTGAACTGATGAGTGAATCTGAGGCTCAAAGGCTTCATGGTGTGTGGAAGTGGAGGGATAAAACTACAGGAATTAAATCACAACTCTTTCAAAGTATCCATACAAAGTCAGTAACTATTAAAAGCTAATAATGCCCTGCTGAATATTCCATAAAGCACAACCTCCATGATATTATCATTAACATTTATACTAAATAGGATATGTCAATCCTCCATAAGATTTTAGTGGATTTAAGTTAAAGCAAAACAACACTATTTTAGTCTTCAAGCTCATTTTAGATATACTTTCTTAGAGGCAGATTTTCAGCTGCCTCGTAAAAATTGAGTCTTTTCATTTTTCAAATGTGTCAAGATTGGCGTTGTAAATCCATCTTCTTTTTCAATACGGTGTTCAAGCAGAATCTGAAATTGGATTGCACTTAATTTTGCTCACAAAGACCTGTTCCATAAAGCTTCAGGTTAATTTATAAGACTAAGAATAATCTTAATAGTGCCTCCATTAAATCATCCTCTGAAGCCCTTCTGTAATCCTTGATGTTCCATACTGCATTACCTCTAAATTGGCATCATCTTGAAAAGAAATTGATACAAAGGTTAGAAGAGTGAAAACACAACTGTTCTTCACTCTGAATTCAAGAAGAAATCTTGATAGATAAGTAGGTAGATGAATAGACAGACAGATGGATTAACAAAAAGAGAGAGGGAGGGGAAGAGAACAAAGAGAGAAGGAGGAAAGGGGAGAAAGAGGGAGAGAGAGACAGAAGACAGAGACAGAGAGAGAAGGAGAGAGGGGAGGAAGAGAAGAAGGGGAGAGGGAAGGAAAGAAAGGAAGAGAGGAAAAGAAAGGAAGGGGTAGAGGAAAAGAAAAGAAGGGAGAGAAGAAAAGAAAGGAAGGGAAAGAGGGAAGGAGGGAGAGAGAAGGAAGAAGAGAGGAAAGAGAGGAAAAGAAGGAGGAGCAAGGGGAAGGGAAAGGGAAGGAGGGAGAACAAAACAGAGAGACAGATAGATAGAAATAAATGGATAGATGACAGATAGAGGGGAGGCACCCATGTGCCTTAGCAAAAGAGGCAGAGAGATAAATAGACAGAGATAGATAATGAGAGGGAGAGGGAAGGGATAGATAAAGCAAAAGAGAAAGACAGGTAGACAGAGACAGATATAAAGATCACAGATTGAGATAGACATATGGATAGATAAATGAGACAGAGAGACAGGTAGAGAGATAGACAAATAGATGGATAGATGGAAGAAAGGCAGACAGACAAATGTATAGGTGATAGACAGATATATGAATAGTCAGATGAAACAGAGAAACAGGTAGAGAGATAGACAAATAGAGGGATAGATGGAAGAAAGGCAGACAGACAAATGTATAGGTGATAGATATATGTTTAGACAGATGAGATAAAGAGAGAGATCAATAGAGAGATAAATAGACATAAGGATAGATAATAGATGAGATAAATGAATGAGATAAACAAAGAGAAAGGTAGATAAACAGATGGCTCCATGACAGATGAAAGAAAAGCAGTGTAGATAGATAGGTAGATAAAGCAATGAGTAGTCGATGAGAGACAGATAGATGAGAGATATGTAGATTAGTTTCCAGGAAAGGTCACTGAGACATATTACTAATTTTTTTAAGTCAACAGTAACTACCAACTTCACTGATATGTACATGTACACCTAGACTTTAAAATATACATTTCTCTAAAAGGAACAAACAGCAGTGACTTGATGCTTTCCCAACATTGTTGATTTTAAAGAACAAATAAGGCAGCTATCCAACATGTACTTCCCCTTGCTTTTCTATTTCTGATGCACTTAAATAGAGCTAAAGTCAAGATCTGAACATAAACTTGTCCTTGTTGGCTGTTATTAAACTTAATGTGCACAACAGTAACTCCAGCTGCTAAGGTCAGCAGTGTCCCAGCAGCTGGGAAAGGTGAGCAATTCTACTTTGTGTGTGTTGAGTGGCTTGGCTCAGTATCCCAACTGTGCTGACTTTGGATGGAAGGCAGTAAGTTCCCAATAGACAGCAAAACTGAAACATATGCTGCAATAATTAAAGGCTTCTTGAGCAAGTTCAGCAATTGTGGTATTAAAAGTAGATGAGTTAAGTTCCCATCAAAATCTTTACAGAAAGACATGTGGAGGGATAGTAAAGGTACCTTTGAGTCAGAAAAGGCAATGGAAGTAGATTCCAAGCACTCTTGCTTACTGCTATTGTACTTGAATTCAGGCATACAGACACAACTCTGTTCAAATGAAGAGTGGGGTGAGATAAGATGAGCAGGCAAGCAAGGAAGATGGCTGAAAGCCAAAAAAAAAAAAAA
>JAJPUD010010723.1:2656-59615 GCA_023553655.1 Myrmecobius fasciatus
AATTATATTATATTTACATTATATTATATTATAATTATTATATCATATATAATATATATTATAATAATATATAATAATATAATATAAAATATATTATATTATATTATAATTATATAACTATATTATAGTAAATCATTATTTTTGAACTGCAATTCATTAATCAAATCTTTAGTTCCACAATCTGTTTTAAAAGTAAAATGATATTTTACCTTTATATGTTTCATATTTTTCCAAGATCTTTTCACAGAAGTTATTTCATTTTTTTCTTGGCATCTCTGTGAAACAAAGAAGAACTAGCATATGTACAAGAAAAATGACTTGACTAAGGACAAATAGAAAATCAGTAACAGGACTGAAACTGAAATATATATTTATTGAATTGCTAATGGCTAGTCATATACATTTTTGACTCCATGGTGTTGCTCTACTCTGCAATGGTAAAGATTTAGTAGGTCCATAAATTGCGATTGTCAGAAAATTACACATTTTGAAAAGTATAGAACAAGATAAAATGATTCCCAAGTCAAAATTCAATGAGATTCTCTCTTCTATTCATATTCAGCACGAGTAATTTCATACTTTACTCATTTCCTTTGAACTTTGGCTAAATTAAACATTGTAATCATAAGTTTTACAAATTAAAAACACAAGAAATAAATGGTGATTAAAATTTATAACACATAACATAACCTTTCGCAATAAAATGACTGCTTTGATCATTTGATCTCAAAGCATATGGATTAAATACATGGTGGCAATAGAATATATTGGGAAATCCAATTAATTGAGTTTTAAATGAAGATATTCAAATCAATGAACTCTGGATCATAAATGTTAATGTATCCAGAAAAATCTTTAAATATATGTAATAATGTACTCACATTGTTAGCAAACACTTTAAATGACTTTTTTCATAATTGTTTGTAAAAACATTTGTATTTGCCATCTGATGCATTTTCTCATCATGTTTTTCTCCTCCCCCATACAGTTCAGTTTAATTCAGTTTCAAATGGAATTTTCTTTTCACTTTATGTTGTTTCCTTCATCCTTGTTTCTTTTCTCACATTAAATTATCATTATTAGTTATCATCATATATGATACAGTGATACCTCAGTAACAAACATAAAAATTACATTTTTGGACTGTATATTTATTGTATTCTTCCTAAGACAGCATGGATTGAATATTGTAACATATGTAAGTATTTCTTTGAGTATTTTTCAGATTGTTCTCATATCTTTATAAATTTGAGAACAAGAAGGCTAAAATTATTCCCAAAATTTATGAAATTAATTACAGATTGTGATTTGTTAGAACATAGAACAGAATAATGAGTAAAAATATTAAGAAGAGGAAAAATAGGGATGAGGCTCGCAAGTCTAAGGACTTGTAGAGAAGGCCAAAAATTCAATACAAGCAAAACATATTTGGGAAAACCTGAGGAAAAGACTAATGAGAAAATTTCAAAATAAAGGAGAGGAAGGATCCAAATATGAGAAAAAGGATTGAATGAATGAAAGAATTAAGAAGAAACCAAAGATGGGTGTTAACATCAGATAGGTAAGAAAAAGGTAAGAAAAAATTGTTTATAAGGTATATAAATAAGGAACATTGATAAATAACACAAACAAGAAGACAGAAAGGCAAGGGAAAATAATTAAGTCTGGTTTCAAAGCTATTGTTGAAGAAAAATAAAAGATTGTATATAAGTAAGTGAAGTTATGAAAAACTGCTAAAACGTGAAAGAATCATTAGGACATGAATTATAAATATCCATAAACAATATAAAAACTCATGTGGTCATCTCAGTATGTATACAGAATTTAAAATTTTATAGTGACTACATAATGAGAGATGACCACAGTTCTGTCTTTGCCAGATATTTTCTGTGTTCCAAGTGCAAGATCAGCTCTCTTCTACAATAGAAGGAAAGTGATATTGAGGAATGTCTCTCTATACACTGCATTTTAAAGTTCAGTGAAATGATACTAAAATACAAATGACAAAAGGGAAGTAGAACTTCAAAAAGGTTTGGCGTCAGAGGGCAAACTTGACCTGTATCAGGTGGTTGGCAGTCACAAGAAGAAGGAAAGAAGGATCACTTCATATTTGTGGCTAAAATTAATTCTGAGACTTCATAAAGAGGAAGAGAAAGTTGGATGCTCTGGGGAAGAAGAAGCTAATTCTCTAAGGAATGAGACAGTGTAAATACCTGTAGATACAGGTTCTGTCAGATGATAGGTTATACAGAAAAGGTCCAAGGGAGAAGAAAGTTCTGTTGGTTGATGATTCTCTAATATTTGTCAACTAAACAAGAATAATAGAAAGGAATATTATTTCTATATGATCTACAAGCATTCTTAAGCAATCTTTCAAGAACTGGAGGGCACAAATACAAATGTGAGACAGTCCCTGCTCTCAGGAAACTTACTTATGCTAGGGAAATATACTATGTTCAGAGATATGTAAATACTGGATATCTATCTATCTATCTATCTATCTATCTATCTATCTATCTACCTATCTATCTATCTATCTATCTATCTATCTATCTATCTATCTATCTATCTATCTATATACTTATATATACCTATATCTATATACTTATATATACATATAGATATAGATATGAAATAAATTCTTAGTAATGTGAAAATTGGCACTAAGAACTAAGCACTTATACAGTACTTTAAGGTTTTCAGAACTTTGGATATCAGGAAAGGTGTCTTGAAACAAGAGACACTTGAGCTAAACCTGGAAGAGAGCTAGGGATTCTAAAAGGTAGAATTGAGGAAATAGAGCCCTTGGAGCCTTGGGACAGTCTAGATATATAAAGAGATGGTTTCTTGTGTATAGAAAGCAGGAAGTAATTGTTGTGGCTGATTTTCATGGGATATGCATCCCAGAGATAAAAGAAAATCTCCCAAGAGTTGTCCAGGTGATTACTCCTACTATCCTCTTTTGATTTTTCACACAGCTATAAGTGATACTTGCAGAAGGGCCCAAAATTATGAAATCTTGAAGGAGAAGCTAAAGACCATTGGAGCATAGTGTTTGATGTTTTCCTCTTTGTTGGCTAGTGAATAAAAGAGATATGGAAGAGAGACAGAGTTAGAGAGAGACATTCAGACACACAGACACAGAGAGAGAAAGAAAAGAGAAAATGTAAGAAAAATCTGGCTAAGAAGATGATTTCTGATAATGATATTTTTATTTCTGGAGTATGGTTTGAGCTATATTAATGTCAGTTGCTGGATGGGGACAGAATACTAAATGCAAGTAAATATCTATTTGAATGATGTTTTGCAAATCTATTTTAAGAGAGTTTAAACAAACAAAAGTGATGGAGAACAAAAACTGCATATACATGCTTATATATACACATATGTATATATAAACACTTTCCTAGAAATCATGAAGTAACAAAAATAAAGGAAAACAAATAGAAATAGAGATTAAAAAAAGTTTAAAGGTAATGTTAATATTGTAAGAATCATTTTTAAAACTCAGGGAGTCAGATATCTCTTAATAAACTTCCAAAGCTTGGGCAATAAGCAAAATTAATAGGACATCTACAAATCACTTCCACTTCATGGAAGGTCTTTTGTAATGGAGTATTATAAGTTAAATAAAACTAATAACATGATGATCTCACCTCAGAATTTATACAACACTTTTAAGGTGTAACTACTCTTTCCCCCTCCTTATTTTGTAAAAGATGAGCAAAAATATAGTCTCTCTCTCTCACTTCCCATCCCACAGAGATAGGGTGTAAAGGAAACTTTCCTGTAAGAAACATTTCTAGTTAATCAAAACAAATTTCTTCAGTGGTTATATACAAAAACATATGTGTCTCATTATGCATCCTAAATTTGTCACCTCTCTGTAATGGAGAGCAAGTTGCATAAACAGTCCTTTGGAATCATGAATGGTCATTGTATTGGTCATGGTTCTTATGGCTTTTAAATTTGTTTGAACAGTGTTTTTATGGCATAAATTGTTTTCTGAAATATGCATATCTCATTCTTGAGCAATTTATTAGTTCTCAAAATTATTTTCACATTGGTGTTATTGTACAAATTATTCCATTGGTCATGCTTATTCACTGCATCCATTCGTGTAAGTCTTATCATGTCTCTTTGAAATCCTTAATTTCCTCAGTTCTTATAGCATAAAAGTATTGCATAACATTCTTATAATACAACTTATTGAGCTATTCTTCAATTGATGGGCATCTCTTTAGTTTCCATGTTGTTGTTTTTTTTAACACTACAGAAAGAGAAGCTATTTTTTTTTTTTTTTTGGTACACAAAGGACTTTCTACTCTTTCTCTGATCTCGTGGTAATAGCCTAGCAATGGCATAACTAGGTCAAAGGACATACACTGTTCAGTAATTATTTTGGATGTATAATTCCAAATTACTTTTCAAAATGGTTGTCCCCATGCACAGGTATAGCAACAGTGCACTGATTTGCCTGTGTCATAAAAATAGCCTTTGTAACATTTTTTTATCACTTTTGCTATTCTGATGAATATGAGGTTTGAATTTCAGAATTAGTATAATGTTCCTTTCTACAAATTATGCTACTAATTATATCAGTGGTGATTTGGAACAATATTTCATATGACTACAAATAGCCCTAATTTCTTCTTTAACATTTATTTATTTATTATTATAATTAATTTTTTAAATTTTATATTCTAGTAAGAGTTTATTGGAATTACTGTTTTCAGTTTTACAAATCTTCATCCCAAAAGATTTCACAGAAATCCCCCTACTTTTTAAAATTTTTAAAAATTATTTTAAAATTTTTTTTATTATTAAAACTTTGTATTTGCAAAACATATGTATGGGTAATTCTTCAACATTAACCCTTACAAAGCTTTCTGTTACAAATTTTTCCTCCTTACTCCCCACCCCTCCCCTAGATGGCAGGAAATCCACTACATGTTGCTGGTCGTTTTTCACAGAACAATAATATTCCATAACATTCATATATCATACTTTGTTCAGCCATTCTTTAATTGATGGGCATCCATTCAGTTTCCAGTTTCTAGCCACTACAAAAAGAGCTGACACAAACATCCTTGCACATGTGGATTCCTTTCCTTCCTTTATGATTTCTTTGGGATATAAGTCCAATAGAAATGCTGCGGGGTCAAAGGGTATGCACAGTTTGATAACTTTTTGAGCATAGCTCCAAATTGCTCTCCAGAATGGCTGGATCCGTTCACAATTCCACCAACAATGTATCAGTGTCCCAGCTTTCCCACATCCCCTCCAACATTCATCATTACCTTTTCCTGTCATCTTAGCCAATCTGACAGGTGTGTAGTAGTACCTCAGAGTTGTCTTAATTTGCATTTCTCTAATCAATAGTGATTTGGAGCACCTTTTCATATGATTATAAATAGTTTTAATTTCATCCTCTGAAAATTGTCTGTTCATATCCTTTGACCATTTATCAATTGGAGAATGGCTTGAATTTTTATAAATATCAGACAATTCTCTATATATTTTAGAGATGAGACCTTTATCAGAACCCTTAAATGTAAAGATGATTTCCCAATTTATTGCTTCCCTCCTAATCTTGACTGCATTGGTTTTGTTTGTACAAAAACTTTTTAACTTAATATAGTCAAAATTATCTATCTGTTGTTCAATTAAGAGTTCCAGTTCTTCTTTGGACATAAATTTATTCCATCTCCACAGGTCTTAGAGGTAAACTATACTACGTTCCTCTAATTTATTTATAATATCACTCTTTATATCCAAATCATGAACCCATTTAGATCTTATCTTGGTATGTGGTATTAGATGTGGGTCAAGCCCTAATTTCTTCCATTTCATTGCATTTTATATTCAACAAGTAGCTCATTATAATGTAACCCCAGAGCCTAAATCATTGGATTTGCCTATGGTAGTTCTGGCCCAGAATGTCTAGAAGTCCTGTTAGTTCTCAAAAATCTTTTTTGAAAGAAAAGTTATGGTAAGTGTACAAAAATATTTATAACAGTTTTTTGTAGTGGCAAAGAATTGGAAATTAGGGGAGTGTATGTTCACATTTCAGAAATGACTAAAAATTATAATATATATATATATTTAATGGAATAATATTGTATCATTAAAATGAGGAAAATAAGTTTTTAGATAAATTTGGGAAGAGATGTATATTCTGATGCAGAATGAAAAGAACCAGCAGAACACACACACTCTATTTTTCCATATACATATACATAGAAAACAACACCAGAAATATAGATAGATAAATAGATATATGTATATATACATATATGTATATATGGATGTGTGCATCTAAAAATACTGTAAAAACAAACTTTGAAAGTCATGAGAATACTGATTGAAATAATAGCCATCCACAATTTCAAATAATTAATGATGAAGTACTGAAAGAGAGATGATGGACTCAAGGCAAAAGAGGCATATTTCTTGAACAAGGCCTAAACAGGTATTGTTTTGCATGTCTACATATATTTGTTATAAGGTTGTGTTTTTTTCTCTATTTTTAATGATAAGGGGGAGTGGAAAAGAAAATAGATCTTAATTGAAATTTAGCTTAATTAAAAAATAAAAATCAATTTAAAATATGGGGGGAAATAATCAGAGAAAACATTAGAGAAGTTAGACATGCCCCTATAATCACATTTAGAACAATTACTGCCTTAGCCACATTTTTCCTTCAAAATTTTCAGTCTTGTCTCATGATAAAAGCATTTAATATATTCCCAACAAGATCCTAGTTACTACTATCTCAGCCCTGTCCCCCACTTTAGACTATTTCAAACCTTCCTGCTGATTTTCTGCATCCTCATCTTACCTCTCAGCAGCATAGCCTCAGCTAGATTCACCACAACTCACTTGACCTTGAATTTAGCTGCCCCCAATCTGGCCCCTGACTGGAGCGAGCTGACCCTGTTAATCCACTTTTGCACATCTCTCCCTATCCAGCATCTCTAGCCTGCCATTATCATGCTGAGTATGCAGAACCTTGTACTCCCACAAACTCCGGGTGACCTGGGCTTCATATTATTTATTATTGCTACCAAATTCTTCTCATCTCTTTCTTCTTACCCTTCTTTCCCCATCAAAACATGAACTGTGAAATGAAAAATGCATGCTTGTATTCTGAGACTTCATTCATCTGAGTAAGATATTGAAGTGATATAAGGTCATCTAGTCCAGTGCTCACATTTGCATATAGTTTATTGAATTTAATTAAATCAATAATTTTATTATTATTCAAAATTATGCTATCAAATGTGTTAAAGAAAAAAAGGGGATATGTTCATTTAAGGGATATGTCTGCTGAGAATCCACCTCCTTCTGGAAAGAAGTTGGGAAATTTAACTGAAACTGAAAGAGAAAGGATGATTCTTTAGGATGCTGATGAGAGATCACAGTTCTGATTAAATTTATGAGATAAATGGGTCAGTGAAGGTTTTGAGAACAACTCTATGCTGAATGTGCCCGTTTTTTTTTTTTTTTTAATTTAGGGAGTATTTACTTCTACTTTTGAATTCAGCTAATGGGCTGTTTGCTGAAGGTACTGTTTCTAGTGTGTGAATACAGCTAACGTAGAAGGAAGCATTCTGACAGGCTGCTGAGGAGAGAGAAAGAGACAGGAGAAACAGAGAGGAAAGAGCAGTTTCGAATTCGCTGGCAAGCAAAACAAAGAAATAACAGACAGAACGAGAAAAACCTCTGGGCTACAGACTGATTTTCATAGAAAAATTGGATCTGTAGCCTAGTGAAGCTAATGATCCTAGCAAGGATGACATTCTGCATGCTTTCTAAAGGCACCAGAACAGAACTCACTGGGAGCTGCAGGCAGCGTGGTACAGTGGAAAGAGTGCTGGCTTTGGAATTGGAAGAACTGGGTTCAAAGCCTGACTCTGCCACTTACTAAATGTGGAAGCTTCGGAAAGTCCCTTTTCCTCTCTGGTCCTCAATTTCTCATATATAAAATGAGGGAGTTGGACTAAATGACCTCTAAGGTCCTTTCAGACTATAAATCTATAATCTCTTACCTGAAGGAGCTGGAACTAGAATTCAATGTGTTACTTTTGGAGACTTAGAAGAAATAGGCAAGTGTTTTTTGTTTTGTTTTGTTTTGTTTCCCCCTGAATTGAAAGATAGAAAAAAAAAAAAAAAAAAAAAAACAGAACTCCCTGCTTCTTTAGCTGGTTAAGGTGAGTTCAGTTTGGATAAGGGAGAGGAGATAAGCAAGGGAGATTACTACAATGAACAAGGACTGATTACATATAAAACAAATATTTAAAGTACCTGACTCAAGTAAATGAGAATAAACAGATAATCATTTTAATATAATGCAATTTTTTCTACTATGGATCCATATTCAATTTATTAATTCATGATAATCATTTATAATGAGAACTTTGGAGTCAGGAGGGTATCTCTGTTTAAATCCCACCAGTTATCATTAACTAATTGTGTGACCATGAAGAATTCATTTAACCTCTCTGAAAAAAAGGTTCCTCCTCAAAAAACATGGATAAAAATACCTATAACATCTATCCTACAGGATTGTTGTAAGGATCAAATGGAATAATGCATGCAACACTGTATGTGAATTTTAAAGTGCAATAGAAATGTCATCTCCTTATGATCAACATTATTATTTTTAAATATAAGTACTATGTGTCTAATTCACACACATGCTAATGTTGTCATGCCAGGGATACATAAACCCCTAAATGCCAGCCAAATTTTAGTACCTACTGGCAAAGAAGTAGAACTGCAAGAATATAAGGTGATTGAAAAGTCTTAATGCAATTTTAAGCTTTAAGAACCTATGCACTTTGGGATCATTTTGTATTTTTAGGTTGATTTAAGATTATATAAAAACTACAACAGAACAATAAAAAGTGATAAAGAAAATGTTTCAGTTGAGTTCATGATGCTTAACAGTACCTCATTCTAATCAATGAGAACAGGGTGACCACCCAAGAGACACTTATTTTCAGGAAAGTTGTAGAGCAAATGAAATTAAGCTGGACACCATAATCCATCCTTCAGGGCTGAGGCTCCCTACCATCATTTCATCAGTGCTGAAATCCTAACATAGGGCTTCAGGACCACATGTTATATCCAGGAAACATCTGCACTGCAATCCTACGTATAAACTTTGGGGTTTATCTGGAATGTCTCAAGTCATTAATATAGCTGTGAAAATGCTGAAATGTTCTTGACAGAAGGTTTTTATTTCCTGTACAATACTGTTGATCCTAGTGAAGACTATCATTATCTTTTTATTAGTGAACTCAGTGGATGAGGTCAGGTACAAGTTAGGTAGATGGCACAGTGGATTGAACAATAAAGTTGAAGTTAGTCTTCCATATGTATGAGCTATACGACTTAGGGCAAATCATTTAAGCTTTCTCTGCCTCATTTTTCTCATCCTTAAAATGAGCAAATATGAAGCAATGATAAGGTAACTTTCAATGTAATTCAATGACTATGTGATCTTTTATGTTTATCACAGCTTAGGGTATTCCTGATAAATGAAAATAATAAGGAAAGTAACGCAATAAAATATGGAACTCCTAACTAAGACACATAAGAAAAGAGTGTCATGTATAGACAATAGAGAAATGTGGACAGTTGTCTATGAAACTTGCAAAATAATCTAGAACTATATGTTATGAGGCAATATTCTTTGAAAATTAGGTTTCTGGTTCCCAGAAACAATAATAATTTTCAGTAGTGTTACTGAAAAAATAAAGACCATCTATTTATTTATTTCCCTCTACATTTACCCTTCTTGGTAGAATATATTGATAAGTAAGTATTAATTGAATGAACAGGTACTGTGTATGCACACACATAAGTGTATAAAAGTATGTGGCATTTTCTCTCATTTTCATTTCAATATAGCATAGACTTTTGATATTTCCAATTCTCATGATTCGTGGCATGCTGAAGACACCAGAAAAGACATCTTCAAATTTGTCCAATCAATGATTAGGACCAGTTTTTTTTTTTTTTTGAAAGTCCAAAGGCTAACATGCATTTTGATATCCAAAAAAAAAAAGTGACATTAGGATGTTTTCAAGGGACCAAAGACCTTTTCCTTTATATGTTTATGGCATATAATCAATTCAGAAAATGCTTGCTATTAATTATAGGGTTCTTAGCTTATATGCAGGAACCATGTGCTGAAACATATAGCTTTAAGTTTGTGTGTATGTGTGTGTTAAGACTTATGTAAATTACAAAGTATATAAATTAAATGACCAAAGGAACATTTCTTCAGTTCATGGAAATTGAATTTGCAAATATTTTAACAAACAAATTATTGGAGGGGAAACCGTTTCTTTTGAAATCACATCAGCATGAAGACAAGCACAGATGTCTTTATTAAGCTTGAATCTAAACATCTTCCCTAGCGAGTAACCAAGCTCTTGGGTATTAACAGCTTGATTCCTTATCTATAAAACTTATGGGTTCATTTCTATAATCATTTGTTGTAGGTAGCTTTTAAAGAGACACAAGATATTCCCATCATATTTTTAGGATTTGTGTTTGCACTTGAGGAGAGGGGAAACCTCAAGATCACGCCTTAAGCAGGAAGTCCTGCTTAAACACAGGCCATAAAAACATTTTTTAATAAACACCTCTCTTTAACATGTGTTTTCCATTATGTGAGAACATTTACACTGAATTTGTATTTGCAGTCCAGCAAATTAGCATAATTTATCTTTCTGTTAACCACTGAAACACACTAAAGCAATGATGAGTTGACAAGTTTTCTTGCATTTTTAATGACTCCTGTAACAATGAGAATCTGAAAAGTTTGGCATTGATAACTTCTCTGTCAAACATTTGTCTGCATCTGGCTCTGATCTGCGTGAGAAGAGAGTGGACTAAATTTAATTTAGGATCCTGGTTGAGTCAGGCATTTACACTATCATCATGGGTGAAAATTTAAAGGGAAGTCCAGTTGAAAGTTTCAGAAATATAATTAAAATTATGGAAGGAATCCCTGCTGTGTGAGGAAGTCATGGAGATTCTGAAATTAGCATGGCTTTAGATTCTTTGAACTGTTTGGACTCTGTGAGAACAGTCGTATGGTACCAGACGGTGCAATAGAATTTCTGTACTATTTTTAATCCCATGTTTTATTTCTACCAACTGAGCCAAGTGTCCACTTCAGGTTGTAAGCTGCCACCACTCCTTTGAGATCACTGTGGACTTCCACAATTTGGGGAAGATTTGGGAGTTTCTGTTACTTCTTCCTTCTCATGCTAATTTGTAATTTTTTGGCATTTAAAGAATTTTATGCAGCAATAAAGAAAATATACAATTAGCAATGAGGGAGGCAGGCTTCAATAAGAGATGATAAAGTTTAACTGTTCATACTTTAGAAATAGTCATAATTTGGTTTTAGCCCATTTGTCAGATATTCTCTTTTTCTGTCTCTGTGTTTCTGTGTCTCTCTGAATTTGTCTTTTTGTTTCTCTGTCTTTCTTTCTCCTAATTATAATTTTTCTTCTCAGTTTCAGATGTTATACTACTTTAGTTTTCATTCCAGTCATGAAATATACTGACTAAAGCTTTCCTTTGAAAATCTTTGGAATATATCTCTCCAGGCCTTAATATAGCATATGAGAGTCTGGGACTTAAGTAAGATTTTCCTAATATCCTTCACTCCACTCAGACATTGTGTCTGTGCCTGTGTCATAGTGTCTATGTCACTTTTTGACATAGGGAGACAGAAAGGGAAGTCTCCAGACATGAGTAATGCCATTTGGTCAGGAGCAGGTTAGAGCACTTCAATTCAACAGAGGGAGGCTCTACTCCAGGTCAAGAGCAAGTTCCAGAATCTGCAGGATATCTATAGAATATATGAAGCCTTTTCCATGAGAACAAGTGCCAATTGGCAACCTCCTCACATGCTACCCAGGTTCAAGTCAAAGATCCATCTAGGATTTCTAAAGACATACACCCAGGTGTCATTATGAGATAAGAATATCCTGAAGGTCCTCATATGATTGAAACAATGACTGAATAACAATAATAAGCAAGTCTTAGCCTGAGATAAACAAAACAACAACTCTATAACCTCAACTTTGAGAGCAGAACAGGATCTCAGTTCCAACTTATAGCTTAATCTATAACTTGAAGAGGAATAACCCGGGCAGCAACCCTAGACCAGATAGCCATGTGTAGTCCTGTCACTCAGAACCTGCAATGCTTCCTATGTGGCTCGTAGTGGCTATATTAAGCAGCAAGTTATTGTTTCTCAGAACCAAATCAAGATGAGGAACTTACAGAGGTCAGACTAATTGAGTATCAATCAAAATGTGATGGATTCCCTCTACTTTGGGAGCTCTAAAAGCTAGCAGCATCCCAGCCCAAGATATCCCTGAGATTGTAGAATAACACAACTCAATATCCCAAAAAACCATGAGTAGGTCCAACCCATATCTTTAGAGCCTGGATTTAATAAACATCAAATCTGAAGTCAGGAAGTAAACTGGAAAAATGAGCAAGCAAAAAAAAATACACTTATAATAAGCCATTCTGGTGACAGAAACAGTAATGATAAAAACCTAGGAAGAAAAAAAAGGACTCCAAAGCATGTACAAGCAAAGTCTCAGAGAAAAACACAGTTTGGACAGCAAAAATTCAACTAGAATTGCTGGAAGAGATGACAGAGAACCAAGAGGTTTGTTTGTTTTAAGTGCCAACAAGTTACATCAATGAAATAAGAATTCTAGAGGAAAATATATATAAAATAAATGAAAGAAAAAATCAGAAAGAATCAGAAAGCGAGTTTAAAAATTTGGCACAAGAGGTATAAGCACCAAACTTCCAGAAAATTAAAATGAAACAAATAAAATCCTACAACTTCACAGGACAAATGCAAATATGAAAACAAATTCACAAGACTGAAAAAAAAATTAGAAGAAAATATAAGGTATCTCATAGTAAGAATAATTGGTTTTGAAAACAGACCAAGAGGGGCAGCTAAGTGGTACAGTTAATAGAGCACCAGCCCTGAAGTCAGGAGGACCTGAGTTCAAATTTGAACTCAGACATGTAATACTTCCT
Organism: Myrmecobius fasciatus; assembly: GCA_023553655.1. NCBI lineage: Eukaryota > Metazoa > Chordata > Mammalia > Dasyuromorphia > Myrmecobiidae > Myrmecobius > Myrmecobius fasciatus. Next base: position 15,755 of record JAJPUD010010723.1, read on the forward strand.
AGCTGTGTGACCTTGGGCAAGTCACTTAACCTCAATTGCCTCAGCAAAACAACAAACAACAGCAACACAACAGACCAAGAGGAGACAATAAGATTCATTAAACTTCCCATCTTCCATGACCAAAGAGCCTAGACCGTATTCAAAGAATTTTTAAATAGTTCAATTCTCTTAAAATTCTCTTTAAAAAATGTGGACAATGTTGATAGAAAAAAAAAATTCATTATCAGCTCTTAAAAGCAATGCTAAAAGAAAACTTTCAGCAACATTATCACCCAAATCTAGAAGTTCTACTTTAAAAAAGATATACACCAAGCAGCCAGAAAGAAAAATTTTCAGTATTCAGGGGCAAAAATCAGGATAACATAATACTTAGCAGTCGCCACTTTAAAGGAGTAGGGACTTTGAAATACCATAAACTGCTTAAATTCAAATATGAGGATATGAAATGTGTATCCCCTCTGAAATATAATATCATCAAGATGTCATAGGAGTTTAATTAGACAATAGTTAGGAGTAATTCTGTAATGCTATTTCACAAGTCTATTGGAATGACCTTGAATCATTTCATTATCGAAAAGAGCCAAGCCCATCACAGTTGATCATCACATAATCTTCTTGCCCTGTACAAAATTCTCATAGTTCTACTCACTTCACTTAGCATCACTTCATGTAAGTCTTTCCAGACTTTTCTGAAATCAGTCTGATCATTTTTTTCTAGAACAATATTCCATTACGATCATATACTATAACTTATTCAGCCATTCCCCAACAGATAGACATCTACTCAGTTTCCATTTCCTGGGACTGAAACAAAAAGAATTACTACAAATATGTTTGCATATGTAGGCTCTTTTCCCTTTTTTATGATCTCTTTGGGACGCAGACCAATTCTTCCAAATTGCTCTCCAGAATGGTTGGACAGTTCACAACTCCACCAAGAATATATTAGTGTCCCAGTTTTTTCCCATTTATAATTATCTTTTACTTTTATCTTAGCCAATCTGAGAGATATGAAGTGGTGCTTGAGAGTAGTCTTAATTTGTATTTCTCTAATCAGTAGTGATTTATAGAATTTTTTCATATGACTAGAAGTGACTAATTTCTTTGTCTAAAATTGTTCATATCTTTTGATCAATTGGGAAATGGCTTGTGTTCTTATAAATTTGAGTCAATTCTCTCTCTTTCTCTCTCTCTCTCTCTCATACACACCCACACACACACATACACACACACACACACACACACACACACACACATTAGAATGAGGCCTTTATCAGAAACATTGGATGTAATTGTATATTCCAGTTTTCTGCTTCCTTTTTAATCTTGGTAGCATTGGTTCGGTTTGTACAAAATCTTTTAATTTAATACAATTAAAATTATCCACTTTGCATTTACAATATGGTCAGGAACTTTGAAAGATTTAGAAATTCTGATCAACTTAATGATCCAATTTCTTTCCAATGGATTAATGATGAAACATCCTATTTATCTCCTGGTAGAGAGGTGAATGGTTTTGAATGCAGAATGACATATGCATTTTTTTTGGACATGAACAATGCAGGAATATTTTGCTCGACTATATATGTTTGTATCAAGGATTTTGTCTTGCTTTTCTTTTAATCTTATTTTAGGTGAATGGGACTGTAGTAGAAGAAAAATAATAAAGATTTTTGCTGATTGGAAAATATGTATTTTAAAAAGAGATTAAAAATCCATTTACATAAGATGATATTGACATATTCTTAGTTCCTCAATCAACCCATTAGGGTATTTCTCAATAGCCCAGTTTTGAAAGTTTTATACTATAGATAACTTAATCCATATAAACTTTCAGGATTTATGAGAGATACCAAAGAATGCTTTAGAAGTAATAATTACTTTTTATTATTGTGTAGAAGTTGAAGGATGGCAGATGAAACTTTTCATTAAAATAATATTATCTTTCATGTATTTTAAAACATGTAGAAAACGTTAACCAAGGATGAACATATCTTTGCTATATAAGCAGTATTCAAAGCCAGGGTGGGGGAATCAAAAGTACGTTCAGTTTCCTTCTGTTCACTACTCCATTACTATATCAAAACCATTTAGAGAAGCCCATTCTAACAACTATTCATCAAGCCCATTCAATATAATTCAATGAGGCTATATATTTTTTATCTACTATACATCTACCTACAAAGAGAGGCTGTCATTACAAGAAATTCAAGAAAAAATAGTCTTATCCTTCACTTTGAATCACCTAATTTATGAGAACTGACCCAGGAACATGATAAATATGGTTAAGTCATACGTCAATTAAGTTTGACATTGGTGCCAAAATTGGCAGGGATAAGGAGAGAATTAAGCATTTCTATTTCTGTAGAAAAATTCACATTTTCTAAAAACAACAACAAAAACAAAATCTATCACTTATAGCTTTTAATTAATGATATAATTTTCAGAGTATCAAGAAATGGTTGTGGAAAATACTAGTAGTCTCTATAATTTTCTTTGATGTTCCTCTTCACAATCCTTTTTCTTGTTTTTTTCTTTAATAAAAGTCAACAAATTGGACATCAGAAACAACCCTAAAGCCAAATTTAAATGAAGTAAAATCTTGATTTGTAAAACAAATTAAAATGAAAAGTTTTTTTTTTTAATTGGAAAATGACTGTAGATAATATAAAGGAAAATCATTTTTTTTAAAAAAAATATTTTTCAGTGTTTCAGAGACCCTGCTGGAAGGATTGGTTTATTGATATTGGGTTTTTTTGGATAATTGGGATTGTAATGGTTTACAAAATAATAAAATGTTTTTAGTAAATTTAAATGATTTCTTATTCATCACTCACCCCAAAAGTTGATAGGGAAAAAAGTACTACATAGTTACAGTTTCCAGAAGTGTGATACTGCCAAGAGTTGAAAGAACTTCCTTCCCCTCCCAAACATGGAAAACAAATTATATTTGAATAAGCAATCATATATAAAATTATAGACATTTGAAGAGAATCAATAACAAATTCTTCCGAGAAAAATTGTTTATATTATATTAGTCCTACTGTCGAATGTATAGTGCCAATCTCAATATAAAAGTTCACATAATAAGCTTCAAAACTCAATTCAGGTGACATCTCAAGGAAGACTTTCCTGATTCCCTTGAGGACCAACAATTGCCTCATCAAAAATGATTTTAAATGAATTTTTATATATTTCTACCAATGAGCCAATGATTATGAAGCATTTATTGTGTTTCAGAAAGTGTGATAGGAGTTAGGAATATATACCAAATACAAAAATTAAATAGTCCCTCACTCTGAAGAGCTTAGTTTCTACCTGAGAGAGATGTGTCCACATATAGTATAAGTATATATAGAAAATAAGCATGAAGACTAGACCTATAATTGCAGTGGAGAACTCATGAATGAGGATACCCTCTCTACCAAAATAAGTGTATACCTTCTCTGACACTTACAGTGTTAGAAATTTGCCTATACCATCGAGAAGTTAATTTATTTGCCCAAGGACACATAGCCACTATGCTTACCATAAGAGGCAGGACTCAAATACATATTTTATTGGCTCTACAGCCAACTCAATCCATTCTGTCATGCTGTCTCTATAGGAAATACATTCAAAATATAAACAAGTTAGTTTGAAGAGGAAGAGAAGTATCACTTGGGGGACAAGAATAGGCTTCATATAAAAAGGGAGGCTTGAGATGAATCTTAAAGGAATTCAGGAACATAATGGAGACAGATGAGAAGGAGGGCAACCAGTGAAAAACACAAAGGTGAATTATCACATGAGAAATAGCAAGCAAATCAGTGTAGAAAGGGGTAGAACTTAATAATGCAGAGTTATGAAAGGCAAACTGCACACACTATTTGTCCTGATAGAATAAAAATTCCCTGAGAACAGGTGTTATTTATTTTGGTCTTTTGACATGAATAAACATCTAATTAACACTCTTCGCTGATAATACTGTTACTTTGATTATAGTATCTATTATGACTCATTTCCTAACAGTTTGGAAGGTATCAGCAGATCAAAAGAGGAAGAGGGAGGTGTGTTTTTTGGGAACTCTGTTTTTTGAGAATCTAGAATTGCCAAAATAAGTAGGATCCAAGTTCTAGCATGATAGGGGTTCTTAACTTGGGGTCCATGAACTTAAATTTTATAATGATAGTTTGACAAAGTTGGGTTTCTTGTAATCTTATTTTTAAGTTTATTATTTTATATGTAAAAAATCATTTTTATGAGTCTATAGTTTTACCAGCTTGCCATAGTCTATGGTCTATTCAAAATAGTCTATTCAAAAATGTTAAGAACCTCTGACTTAAGGAGATCCAAAGATTAAGCTTTAATGTTTATTATCAAACAAATTCAAAGCCAGGGAAGTAATTTCAATGAAAACCAAGGACTCATGTCTGGGTATCTGTTCACAAGGATCTAGAGGGCATGGAAAACACAAACCTATGTTTTTTAATAGTATTTTATTTTTCCAAATAGATGCAAAAATTGTTTTCAACATTCCCTCTGCCAAACCTTTTATTTCAATTTTTTCTCCTTCCCTGCCCAACTCCCTTCTTCCCAAAACAGCAATATGATACAGGTTAAGCATGTGCAGTTCTTCTAAACATGTTTCCATATTATCATGCTGTGCAAGAAAAATCAGATCAAAAGAGGAAAAAGCATGAGGAAGAAAAAAAAAGTAAACAACAATTACCAAAAAAGGTGAAAATATTAAGCTTTGAACCACTTCAGTCTCCATAGTTCTCTCTCTGGATACAGAGAAAGAATGAGAAAAGGATTCTCTTCTTTGAATGCTGGAAAACATTAATATCTATTAACCTCAAGCCTTGTCAATAGAAACCCTTCCTTATAACATATAGTCAAGCAAAACAAATCACTGTAGTGTCCATATCTGAGGATGCAAGTTACATTCTATAACTCTATCACTTCTTCTACACCTGCAAAAGTCTTGCTTCATGTAGAAATGGAAGACCATCAAAGTACTGGAGTTTTCAATAGCATGTGAGTTTTGAGATAATCTCAGACATATCTATAGAAACCTTTAGTATCTTTCCCTAATGCTGAAGCATCTTCTAAAATGAGTCCATTGGAAGTCGTTTCTGATTTAAAATCATTTTTTTATATAAAGCTTTTTATTTACAAAACATATGAGTGGTTTTTCTACATTGACCTTTGCAAAAACTTTTTTTCCCAAGCTTTTCCCCTCCTTCCCCCCACCCCCACCCCTAGATGACAGGTAATCTAATACATGCTAAATAGGATAAATTATATGACAAATACAATACATGTATACATATCTATACAGTTATCTTACTGCACAAGAAACAACGGATTTAAAATCATGAACTTTGTATCCCATAAATTAGGAAACTGACAATGAAAGAAGTTAAGAAACATTACCAGGTCACTCAGAGCTTTCATCTAAACTTCGATAATCTTTTTATCTCTACACACATATCAAGTTGTTCTTTTAATTTCCTTTCTCCTTTTCCTGATGATCAAAGAAGATTCCTTCCTAAAACTGGAAAATGTGGGCCTGATATTTCTTTCCTTTTTTATGGTGTGTTATTTCCCCCCAGTTACATGTAAAAACAAATTTTAACAATCATTGCAATTTTTTTTAAAGTTTTGCGTTCCAAATTCTATCCCTTCCTATCTCCCTTCTTTCCTCCTTAATATGATTAGTTATCTGATATAGGTTATATATATATATGCAATAATATAAAACATTTCCATATTAGTCATTTTATGCAAGAAGAATTGAAAGAAGAAACAATTAAGGAAAGGAAGGAATGAGGGAGGGAGAAGGGGGAGAGAAAGAAAGAAGAAAGAAAAAGAAATATAGGAAGACAGACAGAAAGAAAGAAAAAGAAATATAGGAAGACAAAGAAAGAAAGAAAGAAAGAAGGAAGGAAGGAAAGAAAGAATAAGAAGAGAAAGAAAAAAGAAAAGAAAGAAAGAAGGAAAGAAAAGAAAAGAAAGAAAGAAAAAAAACTTCTCAGTCAGTTTTGGGACAACTTCAGTTCTCTGGAGGCAGATAGCATTTCTTATCATCAGTCCTTTGGGATTGGGATTTTCTTGGATCGTTTTATTGCTGAGAAGAGCAAAGAAGACCAAACAGTCCTTCATTGTACAATATTATGGTTACTGTGTACAATGTTCTCCAGGCTCTGATCTCTTCACTTTGTGTATCAGTTCATGTAAATCCAGGTTAATCTGAAATCACCTTGCTTGCCATTTCTTATTTCACAATGATATTCCATTACAATCACATACCACAACTTTAGTGATTCTCCAATTGATAGACATGCCCTTAATTTCTGAATCTTTGCTACCAGAAAAAGAGTTGCTATAAATATTTTTGTTTAAATAAGTTCCTTCTATTTAAAAAAAAATCTCTTTGGGTTCAGAATTAATAGTGATATTGCTTTATCAATGGTGAATCAGTTTACAATTCTACCAATAATGAATTAAGATCTCAGTTTTCCCATATCTCCTCCAACATTTATCATTTTCCTTTTCTGTAATATTAGCCAATATGATAGGCATGAAGTTATACCTCAGAGTTATTTTAATTTTCATTTCTCTAATAAATAGTGATTTGGAGCATTTTTTCATGTAACCATAGATTGCTTTGAGTTCTTTGTTTGAAAACTGCCTCTTTACGCACTTTGACATTTATCAATTGGAAAATTATTTGTGTTCTTATAAATTTGACTCAGTTCTTTACATATTTGAGAAATGAGATCTTTTTAAATTTTTTTTTTCAATTAAAGTTTTTTATTTACAGAATATGAGTAATTGGGGCAGCTAGGTGGCGCAGTGGATAGAGCACCAGCCCTGAAGTCAGGAGGACCTGAGTTCAAATCTGATCTCAGACACTTCCTAGCTGTGTGACCCTGGGCAAGTCACTTAACCCCAATTGCCTTAGCAAAAAGAAAAAAAAAAATATGAGTAATTTTTCAACATTGACCTTTGCAAAACTTTCTGTTCCAAATTTTTCCTTCCTTTGCCCCATCCTCTTCCCTAAATGGCAGGTAGTTTAATATATGTTAAATATGTGAAAATATATGATAAATCCAATATATGTATACATATCCATACAGTTATCTTGCAGCACAAGAAAAATCAGATCTAGAAACAGAAAAAAAAACCTAAAAAGGAAAAAAATGCAAGCAAGCATCAACAGGAAGCATTAAAATGCTATGCTGTGGTCCACAATCAGTTCCCACAGGCCTCTCTTTGGGGTGTATATGGCTTTCTTCATTACTGAACAATTGGAACTGGTTTGAATCACCTCATTGTTGAAGAGAATCATGTCCATCAGAACTGATCATCATATAGTCTTGTTGTTGCCATGTATAATGATCTTCTGGTTCTGCTCATTTCATTTAGCATTAGTTCATGTAGATCTCTCCAGGCCTCTCTGAAATCATCCTGTTTGTCATTTCTTACAGAACAATAATATTCCATGACATGCATATACCATAATTTATTCAGCCATTCTCCAATTGATGGGCATCCATTCAATTTCCAGTTTCTAGCCACCACAAAAAGGGCTGCCGCAAAAATTTTTGCACATGTGGGGCCCTTTCCCTTTTTTAAGATCTTTTTTGGGATATGGGCCCAATAGAAACACACTGCTGGGTCAAAGATTATGCACAATTTGATAACTTATTGAGTATAATTCCAAATTGCTCTTCAGAATGGTTGGATCTGTTCACAGTTCCACCAACAATGTATCAATATCCTAGTTTTCCCACATCCCCTCCAACTTTCATCATTTTCTTTTCCTGTCATCTTAGCCAATCTGAGAAGTGTGTAGTGTTATCTCCTAGTTGTCTTAATTTGCATTTCTGTGACAAATAGTGATTTTGAGCACCTTTTCATATGACTAGCAATAGTTTCAATTTCTTCATCTGAATATTGTCTGTTCATATCCTTTGACCATTTATCAATTGGAGAATGGCTTGAATTCTTATAAATTTGAGTTACTTCTCTATGTATTTTAGAAATGAGGCCTTTATCAGAACCTTTGAATGTAAAAATATTTTCCCAATTTATTGCTTCCCTTCTAATCTTGTCTGCATTAGTTTTGTTTGTACAAAACCTTTTTAATTTAATATAATCAAAATTATCTATTTTGTGATTAATAATGATCTCTAGTTCTTCTTTGGTCACAAATTCCTTCCTCCTCCACAGATCTGAGAGGTAAACTATCCTATATTCTTCTAATTTGTTTATAATATCATTCTTTATTTTAAATCATGAACACATTTCGACCTTATCTTGGCAAAAGGTGTTAGGTGTGGGTCAATGCCTAGTTTCTGCCATACTAGTTTCCAATTGTCCCAGCAGTTTTTGTCAAATATTGAGTTCTTATCCCAAAAGTTGGGGTCTTTGGATTTGTCATATATTAACTTGCTATAGTCACTGACTATTTTGTCCTGTGACCCTAACCTATTCTATTGATCAGCAACTCTGTTTCTTAGCCAGTACCAAATGGTGAAATGAGGCCTTTAATGTAAAAATGTTTTTCCAGTTTTCTCCTTTTCTTTTAATTTTTGTTTCATTGGTTTTGATTGTGGAGAAAACATTTAGTTTTATATAATCAAAATTGGGCTTGATGTTTTAATACAGAACAGTATTCTGTGAACCCATCAACTTAAGAAGAAACCGTTAGTCAGCCATATACTGAAGCATGAATAAATCCAATATACTTACTTCATAATTAGCAAACAGAGTTACAGAGAAATTTTCTATCACAAAGTCATACAAAGAAAAATGAAGAGGAAAAGGATATGGTCTAGATGATCTTGACTCAAAATTCAGTGTTCGGTCTATGATACATAACTACCTTCTTAAATGGAATTATGTATATTCTTATCTTAGAATTTAGATCTATTTCAATTCAGAGAGGCTCATTTTCACTTGGGCTGCAGAGTGTTGTTGTTGTTATTGTTTTAAGCTACAGTGACCCTTGAAAATACTTTTTTACAATTATAGCTAGATTGTAATCTCTATTGGTGGAGGATTATACCCACCAGTGAAATCCCTGTCCTATCAAGTAAATAAACAGTTTTCATGACATACCCTAAAATATTAGGAACTGACAAATAATATCTGGCTGATCAAGAGCTATTTTATTCTTTTGAAACACCCAAATTAATTCTTCAAGATTGCTGCCCCTTGTAGATTCTTTATAACAAAGAAATATGGTCAAACAATACAAAGAACATATCAAATATTGCAAAGGCATTCTGCTTCCATAATTCCCCAATTTTTTATCTACTGGAGAGAAGTGTTTCAATATTGGTTCTTTGGAACTGAAATTAGTTAATGAAGTTCACATAAATTCTGATATCTAAGTGTTATTTTGATTTATGTGTTTCAGGCATGCAGTTTTGTTGGTTCTACTTTTTATACTGTGATTTAGTTAATATAAGTCCTCCCATGTTTCTATTAATTTCTCATATTCAGCATTTGTTATGAGTTTAGTGGGGGCTTTTCATTGCATTCATATACCACACTTTGTTCAGCAATACTGTTGTTTCCCACTTTTTTTCCACTACACAAAAGTATTTCAAATAATGTGAGTCCTTTTTTTGTGTCTTACTTTCTTGGGGTATAATCTCATTAATCAGATTGCTTTTAATAGAATTAATTCTGGAATTTGTCTTGCATAAGAAATTATTTTCCCCAAAATATACTTATCATCAATAGAATATTTGTGTGCCTATCTTTCCCCCATCTGTCCAAACTATTTCCACCTTCTATCTTATTTGTCAACTTGGTGAATGTGTGGTAAAGTATCAGAGTTGGTTTAATTTACTTCATTTTTAAGACTTGTGACTATGAATATTTTATCATGTTTGTTGACAATTTTTATTTCTTCTTTTGAAAATAATTTGTTTATATCTTTTAGCTGCTTGCCTATTGGAAAATAAGAGAAATTTCTAGTTAAGTGTAAGAATTTTTTTTTATAATGGTCAGAGGAATAAATATTAACTGTTCTGTTGAAGAATGAAGTTCTAAGCATTCATGGTTTTAAGGAACCAACCACTATAATGATAATTAGGATATACTCAGAAAATTTTAATTCACATTTCTATACACATTCTAATCCACATTTAATTTTTCATCCTCTGCTACAAAAATATTTTTTAAAAAGATAAGTTTATTTTTAATTAAATATGAAAAACTAAATTAAAACACATAGAAATGTCAAAATTTTAGCCTGATAATAAGGACATTATTTTAGACTTGACACATATTTAAATATTTGACTTAAACTGTGATCCCATTTATATGGGCATTCTTTCAATGTCACAAATTTAAATGTAAATGCTTGCCTTCTTTTTCCTATTGAAGTTTTTACCATGTCATTCTATAAATACTCCATGGATTGATGAATAGGGGTGGGAAGAGGAGTTTATAACCATTGGTGTTTCTTTTTTGATATTATTAAAATACCAAAACTGCATCAAGGTTATCTATCTTTTATCTATTATATGTTCAGTTCATCTCCTGATTAATTATATAATCATACTTTTTGTGACATATTTTATACTTTTTCCTAATGAGAATTTTATACCCATATAGCTAATATTTGAATAAACTTTTCTTATAACAGTGACTTTTGTGAAGTGATATTAATAAACATGGATCAAAAAGTTTCCTTTAGGCCAGGATATGAATTTTCCTTGGGTTCAGTATCATTTTGCATCTGTCTTTCTTCCTGCATCCTAAAAATATTTACCCTAAACATAGTGAGTCTTTTTTTAACCCCCCAAAATTTTGGCACCAATTAAGCATATTTTGAGGTAGAAGCACATAACTAGTAATGGTAGTGCAAGTTTTTAATAGGTGAAGATGATTAAGGTATCCTCATGTCCCAGTAAAACTTGTTATTACACCATTTTTTTTTCTTTACACCCACACACTACCACATTATTTTTCAGGCAAATAATTTAATATCATTAATTTTTTTATAATCTAAGTGTGCAATTACAGGTCAAAATGGGTGTTATCTTATTATTAGCAAAAACCTTCATTAAGAAATATTGTCCTCAAAATAACCAATGCAGTCCTCCAAAAACAGAAATTAAAGAGCCCTGCCCATTAAAAGGGAGCATAAATGTTTTCTTTAAAATGGCTGAAAACCAAGAATATTAAGGTTTTTATCTCTTGGATTTATATGATATAATATGTACCATGTTCTTGATATCTGATCTTCTTCTATTATATGGAAAATAAAAGAGTATTGTCCTCTAGTTTCTGTTCATCTTGCCATCTATGTCTCCTTTTTCTGCATATATTTTCTATTTATCAAGTTTCAAAAACATCAATAGAAATATAGCAGTGGGCCAGGAGGGAAAAAATATATTGTGGAAGAGCACAAGAATTATTCTGGTATTTACTATGTGCTCTATTTGCATTTTTCCAACTCTCTTTCCTCCCCCATCATTGACCCATATCTTTAATATTAAAGTACTTATAATTTGGTAAGGACAAAAAGCAAAAATACAAAAAACATTCATTTCTGCAAAAGATGTAATCCTAATTGCTGACCTATCCTTTCTGTGATAAATTACATAAGTTCACAAAAGTTAATCAATTATTTAATAAGCTTCTTAAAGATTTTAGGAAGGTGCTTCAGTCCATTCTGAGATCCTTATTGTTCAAAGTCAAATTGTTTTTAGATGGACACAGTTGATATAGAACATCCAAAGTGGAATTTTTTAAACTTTTGGTGTCAACATGATAAGCCTTGAAATAGAACGGATACAAATAATGCTGCTTTATCCCAACAATTGACAGGGAACCAGTGAAGCAAAACCCCCCAAAACAGTCACCAGTTATGCTTGTGTGGTCACAGAAGAGATCAGCCACTGGTCAAGTTCTACCTAATGCTATTACTTCATGATGCCTGAACAAATATCGGGCAGAGTGTCTGAGACCCTGCAAGTAATTGTATAAAGCTTATGGCTGGATCCAAAAAAAAAAAAAAAAAAAAGGATTTCATTGCTTTGGGAATGTACACAGCTGTGATGTCACAAGCATAAAGATAATAATGAAATTTGGCTAGTGTGGTGTCAACTACACCTTTCTGCTTTTGTCTTTTCTTTCCCCGCCTCCGTATAATTTTGTATCCTTGTGTGAATCGCCTCATTAGGGAAAGAGACTGAAAATTGGGGTCAGGGTATTTAAACCTGACCTGTGCAAAGGCCAACCAAGGCCTAGGCCCACCGAGGTTTCACTTCAGAGCCCCAGACCACCCCTGAGGTGACACCAATTCAAGCCTCATTTTATAAAGGCCTTATTAATTATTGTCTTTATAAGAACGAGAAGAAGGCATATAAAGAAATGTGTCATTCTTCAAGTAGGAGTAGGCAGACAAAAAGAGAGAGAGGGAGAGAGAGAGAAAGAGGGAGAGAGAGAGAGAAAGAAACAGAAGATCAAAAGGGAGCTTTTTTTCTCCTTTTTCTTTTCATGCCTCAAAACCTCAAAGGAGGTCGAGGAACAATCAGGCTTAGGGGTCTCGTGTGCTTTCTGGCAATTAGACTCAGCTGATGGGCTGAAAGGGATTGAATGGCAGGGTTCAAGGCCCTTCTCCAGAGCTTCAGACAACAGGCTTTTCCAAAGCAGCCCAGCAGCAGACACCACTGAAATCATTTCAAATGGAGACTTACAGCTAGGATTCATTAATTCACTGGCCTAAACAATTACTGGAACATATAATGTCTCTATGTACACTTTGATAAAGACTGTCATCTTAGACCTTCATTTTCCCCATTTTATTAGAGATTTTTAAATGTTATGTTTGAAAAGCATCTTTTATTTCTGCAATTACTGAATTAAACCCTTTTTCAAGGAATTTCTACCCCCATAAAAAATTTCATTTAATACATTATGCTGAACTACAAGATATAAGAACACATTTGTAAATCTACTACCACCAAAAAGAAAAAAAAAAAACACAAAGCTTAAAATTGCCAAAGAGACCAAGCCTAGCAAACTAGCATTCTTACTCACCAACTTCGCTGGCTATGGTCTCCTTTTCCCCATACCAACTTTAAAAAGGAGGAAAAAAAAAGGATAAGTTGGGACAAATAGTTTGTCAGTTTAATTAATTATTGTTAGCTCATCAGAAAGTTACAGAAGAGAACCCAGTATGCTGGCAAAGACAGATAATATCTGTTTTGTGGGAAGGCTGATCACAAAAGTCTAAACCACTTGGTCATAGTAATACTTTGACATTCGGGGGGGGGAAAAAACTGATACAGGTATGGTTTTAATCTCTAAAGGATAGTCAAAAGGATTCTTCCACACGTAAACACTCAGCCTAACAAGAAAGGAAATCTGAACTGTACAACAATGATTTCTAACATCCAGATGAAAAGACAATTGGCAGAAAGGTGATACTGAACAATCTCTCTAAGAGAAGAGCCTATATATTTTCAATAGTATGCAGAGTAGCTAAGTGAACAGAGATAAGCTTTGTAGCTTAGGTTACATTTCCTCCGCTGGGGTTTTCACCTATGAAACCTATTTACCTTTGATTTTTTTGGTGGTGCTGACCTCATGCCTGGCCCCTAAGATCAAGAACAACTGCACCTCCTTGCTCCTCTCACTAAGAAAGTGTTTATATGTGTGTGATCACATTCAGCTGCTCAGCAGGGCAAGGGTTAACTACTTACATACTGTAGTCCCCTGTCAACTGAGAACTAAGAAATGCTGCTTCTAGGCAACAGCATCAAGCACTTCAGGGGTTTAGTTATTATTGATGACAAAATAATAAAAAAATATGGCCATGCTCAGAGCATCTTTCATCTGAGGACAGTAAGGCACTTGTTGCATAAAGGGGTGGTACTTCGGCATATTTGGAAACTGAGGCCTATGTCTCTTTTTACTTTATTTTATTTTCCAGAAGGTACTAGAAAGGGAAAAGAATCCAAAGCACTTGACTTGCTCTTCTAAGCTGAAGGGATAGAAACATGTCCCAAACTTGATGTACTGGACAATTCCTCTGCCTTGATCTGCTTTGTTCTCAAATAGTTGTGATGCTCTCAGAGGTGGCAAATGCCTTTATATAAGAAGAGATTGATTTAGGATCCAGAAAAAACACTTCCCTCCCTCACCCCTGTGTCTCAGACAAAATACTACCCCAAGTACACAGAGCCTGATTTATAGTAATCCTTGAGCTCTTATTCCTGGGGTAAAAGGTGTTTTTCCCTTGTCCATTTTGAATGGTCCCTTTGACTTTCACAGCATAGGGCACAAGGTTGCACAGTTGTGAGAATTGTCATGGAAACCTAAATCCAAGAATTATTTGTGCATCCACCTGAGACCAGACACCTGCAAATATCACATTATTATTTAACAAATAAGGACTCGTATTAATTGGTTTCATGAATAGACTGATTGAAATTACCCTTTTTTCTGTAGATTGAACTTTTTTGTTGTTGCTGCTGCTGCTTCAAAAAAGAATGAAATTAGTCTAAAGGGGGAAAATATAATTAACCCAATTTTCCCCTCCTTTTTATGGAATGCAAAGGTCCAAACAGAAAAGGAATCTCTTATATTCTTATACATAAGATTCTCTCCTTTACCTTTTTAAATGTAAGGGACAAAGACAAGCATGAGCTGGTCATTGGCAGGGGCTTGACTGAGACAGCTGACAGGAAGATCACTACGTTTTCTTTTTTGCTTTAATATTCTCACACCCAGTCATACATCTCCAAACACCAAACACTAAGCCCACATTAAATATCTGGTGCTTAGTGAAGAGCTTACATAGGTGTGGAGGAGTATTGAAACTGTTTCTGTATGCTCTACTTTCCCACTGCTTAGTTCTTGGTCCTCAACTTCTGACAAATACAGGGTTATTGAGATAGCATCTAAAACATAATGTTTTGTATAAAATGAATTTAAAGTTACAGAAATCATAACAGCATTCTCAGTTTTCTATTCTTTATAATGTACCTAGTTTTTAGATACCATTAGAATGAGATAACTTCTCAGAAAAATTCTATGAGAAATAAGATTCTATTACTATTGAGAGACCTAAGTATCTTATCTTGGGGAAATATATAGTTATATATACTATTTCCCAGAACCTCTTTACTTTCATTTCTGCAAGAACTTCGTTGCAAGATTATACAGTACTGATAGTATTTCCTGTGTCTTTGTGTCAATTACCTGTTGAGCTGACTTTAGGGAATCTTATTCATTTTTCCCTTTTCCAAGTACAATCTTTCTCTAAGTGTCTTGCTATAAAGGATGACTGGTCAATTTCTCTTGGCATACATGTTCTTTTCCTTAGTGTCTGAAATATTAATACCGAGTGCTAGAATCTTGACGTTTGGATTTGTTCATTCTTCTTTCTATTACTGTCTTTATTTGTATATATGTAAACACGTACATATCTGCGTACCCAATTTGTAGTTACAGATTGAAAACTGTCAATTAGAATTTACAATTCTAAAGATTTGGTCACTAAGTCGAGTAATGATGCCAGTTTATTTGTCGGAGAAAATTAAGATTCTTTCTTTATCCATTTTGAATCATTCAATATTTTATCTATTTACTCAGCATCACTAACTCACCAGATCCTTCCTTTTATGTGAAACAATTAAGAAAATCTTTTCACGAAAACTGAATGAAATGTCTTCTTTTACTGCCCTCTTAATTTGTTCCATTTCTCCAGATTCCAGACCCCAGAACCTAGAGCAATAATCTGTCTTGCCATTACCAAGATACTCTGCTCCCCTCCCCAAAAATCAGCCCTTTTGTTGTTACCCACTGCCCATTTACACCATTCTCAATCAATCTTCATTGAATGCAGCAGTACATCATTAACTTGTCTTCCGACAAACCACTTAACCCCCTAAGCTCTGGAGCAGATTCATTATACTGTCTTTTTTCAATGAATGGTCACATCCACACTTGACTTGGCCTCTCAGTCAGTCATGTAGTTCATCATCCATCCACATTGACAGTTTCCTATTTCTGACAAACTGAATATGATGATAACAACTTGCATTTTAAGAAGCTGGATTCCACATGCTTCTTCATTTATTCATTCAACAAACTCTCTAACAACTATTGAACATCTACTACACAAAAGGCATTTTCCTAGGAATTGATCTAGATAGATGGATAAAATTCTTGCCATTATGGACTAATAAACTGGGCACTAATGACTATAATAGAAAAAAGCTTTTTTGAAGAGATATAAAAACATGAAGACTATTTCTGCCCTAATTGGAGTTTGCAAGCAAATGAGAATTAAGATAGAACAAATACACAAATAAATATAATGCAAAATGAGAGCCCAAGAGGGACAGAGTGCTATATGAAATCTTTGACAGGAAACATCATTTGTGACTGGCATTAGAGAAAAACACAAAGTTAGATACCATAGGGAAGAGCTATAGTGTAGGAAGAACAGCTATTGTGATATCCAGAAGTTCATAAGTGACCAAAACAAATCAAAGAAAAAAGAAAATTTACAATATTCTCAGTGTCAGATATCTATTTTTCAAACATAAAAGTATAAGAAACAAAAAGTATAAACCAGAAATCCCATGAAAGGTGGTGAATATAATTTCATGGACATAAATCAGGCATGGTGGGATGAAAACCATGGCATGAATAAGAGGATAGAAAGTTTTATATTGCTTGAAAGACAAAAGAGAGGAGGGACTTATAGCCTTATTAGCATTATACATTAAGAAGATAAACAAGGTCCTGAAAGTTTTAAGCTATTAAAGTTTAAAACTGTACTAAGACTTTGGGAAAACCTGCATTCATGTAAGAAAATTCAGGAACTCATAGTAGCATGGCAGGTATCACTGGGTATAAATAACAATGGAACCACAGAGATAAGTGATATTATTATTTGTATATACTGAAAGAAGCCAAAAATAGATAAATATCAGGAAAAAAAATCACAAGTGCATAGCAGCATGATATCTTAGTGATGACGGACATCAAGTACATATCTAATAGAAAAAGCTATGAATTATGAATTTGTTATAAATTTGTTGATTTTGCTACTTGAATTCTGCATGAAGGAAAGAAATTAATGAAGAGAAATTTTATTTTGCACTTGAGCCTCAACAAGTAAAATCTAACTGCTAGGGTGAAAATGATGAGGAGCTTTGGAATAAAAAAGCTATCCCATCTTACAAACTTTGATAAAGGAAGAAAGTTAAGCTGGAAAGAGTCCAATAATGCACAGTAGGGGAACAGATTTGAAAGAAACAATCACAATAGGAAAAAAAAAAGTGGAAGCAGTCAAAGCTTCCAATGCAGTTTCGCATAGAAGTCACCAAACAACTTTGATTTAAAAAAAAAAAAAATGATGTGTACAGAAGCAGAAGTAAAGGCAGATAGATGGTGGAGAATGGATGCAAAAGCTTATCATGGTATAAAACACCATGACCAAGTAACATTTATATCAGAAATGCAGGGCTGGTTTAATGACTGGAAAACTATTAGCATAATTGCCTATATCAAGAATCAAACTAACAGAAATTATATATTTATCTCAATAGATTGCAAAAAAAAACCTCATTTGACAAAATCCAACACTTATTCCTATTAAAAATATTAGAGAACATAGGAATAAATGGAGTTTTCCTTAAAATGATCAGTAGCAGCTACTAAAACCATCAGCAAGCATCATGTGTAATGAGAAGCATTCCCAATAATATCAGGAGAGAGACAGGGCTGCCTACTATCATGATTACTATTCAATATTGAATTAGAAATATTAGCTTTAGCAATAAGAGAAGAAAAAGAAATTAAAGGAATTAGATTAGTTAATGAGGAAACCAAATTATCACTCTTTGCAGATGATATGATGATATACATAGAGAATTCCAGAGAATTAACTAAAAAACTACTGTAAACAATTCTTAACTTTAGCAAAGTTGCAGTACACAAAATAAAACCACATGAATCATTGGCACTTCTATATGTTACCAACAAAATCTGGCAGCAAGAGATAAAAAGAGAAATTCCATTTAAAATAACTGTAGGTAATATAAAATATTTGGGAATCTACATGCTAAGACAAAGTCAGGAACTATATGAACAAAATTACAAAACACTTTCTATATGAATATAGTTAGATCTAAACAATTGGAAGAATATCAAGTACTCAAGGGTAGGCCAAGCTAATATAATAAAAATGACAATTCTACCTAAATTAATATACATATTCAGGGCCATACCTATCAAACTATTAAGAATTTATGTTCTAGAGCTTGAAAAAATAATAACAAAGTTCATCTGGAAGAACAAAAAGTAAAGAATTTCAAGGGAATTAATTAAAAAATACAAATGAAGGTGGCCTAGCTGTACCATACCCTTTAATCCAGCAGCGTTTTTTTTTTTTTTTTTTTTTTTTTGTTGTTGTTGGTTTGTTTGTTTGTTTTATCTGAGAAAATTGGGGTTAAGTGACTTGCCCAGGGTCACACTATTAGGTGTCTGACACCATATTTGAACTCAGGTCCTCCTGAGTTCAGGGCTGGTGATCTATCCACTGTACCATCCAGCTGCCCCATCTAGCAGTGTTTCTACTGGGCTTGTAGCCCACATACATCATAAAAAAGGGGAAAGGACTCACATGTGTAAGAATGTTTGTGGCAGCCCTTTTTGTAGCAGCTAGAAACTGGAAACTGAATAGATGCCCATCAATTGGAGAATGGCTGAATAAATTATGGTATATGAATGTCATGGAATATTATTGTTTTATTAAAATCAATCAACAGGATGATTTCAGAGAGGCCTGGAGAGGCTTACATGATCTGAGGGTAAGTGAAGTGAGTAGAATCAAGAGAACATTGTTCACAACAACAACAAAATTATGACACTATCATTTCTGTTGGACATGGCTCTTTTCAACAATGAGATAATTCAGGCCAATTCCAATAGACTTGGGATAGAGAGAGCCATCTGCCTACAGAAAGAGGAATGTGAGGACTGAGTGTGGATCACAATATAGTATTTTCATCTTTTTCATTATTGTTTTCTTGCTTTTTGTTTTTTCTCATTTTTTTCCTTTTGATCTGATTTTTCTTATGCAGCATGATAATTGGGGAAATATATATATAGAAGACTGCACATGTTTAGCATTTATTGGATTACTTGCTGTCTAGAGGAGGAAGGGGAGGAAAAGAAGGAGAAAAAAATTTGAAACACAAGGTTTTGCAAGGGTGAATATTGAAAACTCTCTTTGTAGATATTTTGAAAATAAAAAGCTATTATTAAAAAAAAAAGCCTACCATGGTAAGGTAAGAAGGTCATCCTGAGTTGAGAGACTGGTGAGGACTACAAGGTATAATAAAAATAACATTTTCAGTGATATTGTGAAAAATAAGATTATTAAAGAAAGACTATGAACATTACCAATTAAAGTAAGATTTTTATTTTTAGGATGATTCTAGAATACATCGTTGAGGAGTTGGTTAATGAACACCTTAAAAAAAAAGAAGTGATCTGAGGAGTCAACATAATCTCAACAATAATAGATCATTGTAGACTAAAAGATATGATATATGAGAGCAGGATTCAAATTATGTTTCAAATCAGAAAAGATACTTTCTGTTTCTTATATACAAGATCAAGACACTTATAAAAACATGAGTAATTTATTTATATGACTCTTACTCATTTGTCTTGGTTTTAATGATCAAAAAATGGGAATAAAAAATAAAATTTAATAGCCGGATGTGTTGTTGAGTTGTTTCAGTTGTCTGACTTATGGTGATCCATTTGGGGTTTTCTTTGGTGAAGATAATGGGATTCTTTGGCATTTCCTTCTCCAGCTCATCTTATAAATGAGGAAATTGAGGCAAATAGGGTTATGTAATTTTCCCAAGATTGCACAGCTAGTAAATGTCTGTAATTGGTTTTAAACTCAGGTCCTTTTAACTCCAGGGCCAGCATTCTATCCACTGTATCACTATCTACCTTAATAAGAATATATGTAAAGTCTTATACTTGGGTTCAAGAAATGAACTTTATGAGCATAAGCTGGTATAGATTTGGTTAGAAAGCAATTAATTTGAAAAAAGATATAAAAGTTACAATGGATTACAAGCTCAATTTTAATCAAATGTGAATGACAAGCAGGAAACCTAATATATTCGTGGATCCATTATTAGACAGGACAAGATAATGGTGCCATTTTACTCTGTCCTGACTATGTCACTTCTGCAGTATCAGGCATGGTTCTGGGCATCACTTTTTATAAAAGACTGATAAGTTGGAGGCATCTAGAGGACTATGAAAGTTCATAACTTAGAAATCAGATGAAGTCTCTAGCTATGTGATTCTAGGTATCATTTAGCCCCAATTGCCTTGCAAAAACAAAACAAAAAAGTCAGTTGAGTTGAAAGAAATAAGTGTATTTAAAACAGAAAAGAAAAGACTTTGTGGGGATGGGGTCTTGATACTTACTTATCTTCAAATAACTGAAGTATTATTTGTGGGGAAGAGGGAATAAACTTGGTCTGCTTGACTCTAGAAGATCAAACAGAACAATGGGAGGCTCTTTGCAATAAGTCACATTTAGACTTAGCACAATGAAAAACTTTTCAGACATACTCTTTCTATTTGGGTCTATGGAAAACCATCTGCATTCACTTCAGCAGAAAATTAGATCCCAATTCTAAAAACATCTGATACGACAGTTTTGGCCTTTTATCTTTCGCACATTTAAGTCTCCACAATACTACCTGAACAATTCCACTCATGTCATCACACAAGTAGGTTCCCTCCCTCCCCTGCTTTTAGTTCTCCTTTATGTCTGACTTTCTTCCATTAGAATGGAAGCTCACTGAGGCTAACAGCTATGTTGCTTATTTTTATTGATATCCTCAATGCTCAAAACAGTGCCTAGAATATAGTATATACTTTAAAAAAATGCTTTATCGATGTATCTAGATAAGTGTGCATATGTGTCTCAGTCTATCTATGTATCTATGTATCTATCATCTATCTGATTTATTTACCTACTTATCTTTGACTTTATTTAATAATTAAAACAATAAAAAGTAGGATTGGCTGCATCCTAAGAAAGCAGATTTTTCCTTCTCTTGAACTTTTCAAGAAAAATTTAATAATCTCTTGTGGAAGAGATTTAAATGACATTCTCATTTAGGGTTCAGTTAGATTAGATGATCACAGAATTTTCTTCCAACTCTGAAATTTTCTGATTGAGAGAAGGCTGCTAATATGTGAAAGGCATCATGGAAGCTATACTTTATTTCTACAGAACTGTATTTGAGAGAAAATTTTGATTTTGTAATAAAGCATTTAAGGCCTTAAGATCAATTGGTTGTTTTCTTTAAGCAGTAGTACAAAAACATATATTCAACACAACTTATCATTATCTTCAAACATGAGCTCAGCTACTCTAGAAAACTCAAGGAGAAATAGAGGTTCCATTCTGTCAGGTTTGAAGCAATGTAAAGGTAGCAAGTATAAGTGACCCTATCAAATCCTTAGAGATATTTCTGGCTAAAATATACTTTAAGGACTGCTCTGGAATAAAATCTTAAATTATACAAAAACAATTACAAAACTCATCATACTTTTTCTTATAGTACATCTAATAATTTATAAACTAAAGAGGTCAATGGAAAAATGTTCCAATATCTGCAAAACTTTTTTACAAGGCACTGTTTGCAAATGCAAAAAAAAAAAAAAAAGCTAATGAATTGATTAAGGAATCATTGCATATATTGTGATATAGATAGTATCATCATAGATCTGAACCAAGGCATCTCCATTAGTCCCTTTATTTTTTTGCAATTGAATAAATAGCCTTGAGGAGAGTAAGTAACTTGTTCAACATAATTCAAATAGCATCAAAGGAAGGATTTGAATTTGGGTACTCTTAATCCAAAGAGATTACTCTCATCACTGCACCATGCTTGCACTCTAAAGGAGGGAGGAAATATAAAATTCAGAGAAATATTGAAAAACTTAAATGAACTGATACTTTGTGTGGGGAGACAGGAAAGTTAAACACAATTACTACAAGATAGTTATGTTCGAATATTTAAAGGACTGTGTGAAATAGAATTAGAGTTTCTGTGTTTGCGACCAGAGAGCAAAATTAAAAGCATTAGTTAGAAGTTCTAAAAAGGCAGATTTAAATTTTTGTGCAAAGAAGAAGCTGCCTAACAAGTTCAAAATTAGAATCTTAGATTATGAGTTCTTAGGCACAGAAATTGTTTTTTGCCTTTTTTTTTCCTTTCCCTAATTCTTAGCAGAGTGCCTGATACGTAGTATGCTTAATAAATTCTTAGCTATTGATTGATTGAAAGAGTTGCAGAAGGAGAGAGGTTATAGAAGATTCTCCCTCATTGAGCATCTTCCAGCATAATATTGGATAATCAGTTATTAACTATGCAATTTGGAAATTCTGAAACTCTGAGATTTTGTGATTGTTGTACTGATGTTAATGAAAACAAAATGAAAAGAATCAGTCTGAATTTTACAAACCATGTCAGTCTCAAATAGATTGCTAAAATACACTTAACTGTTTTGTTAAAAAGCACAAATGGAAAGGTACATGTATAATCTATCACAACCATTTTATTAAAAGGCTTTCTGAATGTGTAAGTGTATGTGTTTATGTATATATGTGTTTTAGTTCAAAAAACAGTATGGAAAAGGTTTGTTTATTGGGAAGTGACTGATGTGTCAAAAATTCATCAATATTTTCAAAATTGAGACAAAATTTTCTGATGTACCCTTTTTTAATTACTAAAGTTAATCATAGCAGTACTATCTAATCCCAAAACAATTATTGAAGTATTTATTAAATTAACTAATATACTCCCTGGGTGGGGAGGAACATCTTTGAAGGAGACTTTAGACTATATCAAATGTTTCCTCTGACAGTATATCAATTGATACCAAGAAAGTTACAATTTCTTTATGCCTCTCTTTTCTCAAAAGCATACTGTAATAGCATATATTATTAAGTAGATTATAATAACATTTATTATACATTTAATAGAAGTTATATACTGACTGAGATAAAAAGCTGTCTCAGAGTCAGTCAATATTTAACATATTGACTGTGTAACTTTAGGAAAAGTTCCCATGAATGCAAGTTGCAAAGAAATTAAAAACCAGGGGACTTGTTACAGGAAGTTTCTCTATCTGGGAATTCCCTATACAAATGAAATCACTCCATACTTGACATTTCAAAAGACTTTTGATTTTGTCAATGCAGATACACCTTCTCCAATATAGATCTCAACTCTTGACTACCATTGTAAATAATTCCCTATGTCTCTGAAGGCATTGAGTACTCATGACACACATAAATCATGTTTTGGCTACTTTTATAGTGAATTTGGAGTGAGCTGGTCTTCAGATAAAATCAATTTTTTTAGTCATTTGTTGTTATGCTCTTTATGAGCCCATTTGGGCTTTATTAGAAAAGATACAAGAGGGGTTTGCCATTTCCTTCTCTAACTTATTTTACAAATGAGGAAATTAAGGCAAACAGGATTAAGTGACTTGCCAACCAATAACTGTTTCAGCACTCCATTCACTGAACCACCTAATTGCCCCAGATGAGTTTTTGAGAGCTCAGATTCATTATTGATACAACAAAATAGGATATTATTAAGGATTCACTTTTTCTTTATTTTATTTTATTTTTTTTAAGGAAGGGATAGATTAGCATAAACAGTTTTAAGGAAAATGATTTCTACAAATGCTGCTCTGCATCTGCTCTGCAATTTATAGTTTTAAATAGCTGTCTGGGATAAAAGAAGATTAATTGATTTGCCTGGAGTGATATGATCAGTATGTGTCAAAGGCAATGCTTTAACCTGGGTAGTTCTGACTCAGAGACTTGCCCTGTACTCACTACATTTCAACACAATTCAAAGATACTGTATAGAGCTACAGAAAATGATAACTTATATTTATAGCATTTTTGAAATACAAAGTACAGTTATCCCCATTTTATAGATGAGAAAACTGAGGCTTAAGAAATTGAGTGGTTTGCTAGCAGTTATGTGTCTAATAAAGAGTGTTATCTCAAATCCAGTTCCTCTAACACCATCCTCCATGCTCTTTTCAAATATATCAAATTGTTTCCCAAATGAATAATTAACTAATAGGAAATAAACTTCACCTCTACATAGAACTTTACATTATTTCTCTGGATAATATATATGATTCACAACATGATAGACTCGTTATTTCATTAATAAATTAATTGGCTTTTCATTGATATAATTTATAAATTGATATCTCCCTGATAAATGAGACAAGTTCTGTAAAACTTTTTAGTAAAGGGCTTGAAACAAATATTCAGTCATTTTAGAAGAGCCAAGCCCTCTTCAGAAGGAGAGTTCTTAGAAATCCGGTTTAGCACTCAGAAAAGAGACAATAGCATTGTCAGGGAGGGAGTTAACCAAATATGCCCCGGAGCCATCTAGAATATTCTGCTAAGAGGGTGTTCACTGAGCTGAAAACCCCAATTAAAAATAAGAGCTCTAACTGAGTGAGCCCACAGTTCTTAGGATAAACAAGATTTGATTCACTGTGATTGTACTGTACTAACTCTGTTGTGTAGTTATACAGTATATAT
The DNA here is from genome assembly GCA_023553655.1 of Myrmecobius fasciatus. NCBI lineage: Eukaryota > Metazoa > Chordata > Mammalia > Dasyuromorphia > Myrmecobiidae > Myrmecobius > Myrmecobius fasciatus. The sequence goes on from JAJPUD010010723.1 coordinate 40,410, forward strand.
GCCTCCTCTAGGGAGGAACAAAAGTGCTGGCTTAATTATCATCTAGCCAGAAGGATGGGGCATAGTTAACACCTTTCTGGGTGGGCTGAAATTAATGACCCCTTCCCTCCACTATTCCCTACCTCCAAGTCCCTTTATAAATGACTACACAACACAGTAGTTGGTATTCAGATCACAAGAGAAGGCATTTAGCCAAAGTATTTGTCTATAGGGTTTGATCTTTTAATTTTATTCAGATTTACAACTCTGTTATTAAATGAGATAACTGGATCCTGTCTGAAGTGTTCCATCGCCTTCTGTCTTCAAATCTGAGCATCTGAAATTAACATTAATTTGCTAAACTGTACTTAATCCTTTTCTCCTTTAAATGTTTTGAAGACTGCATTCATACTGCACCACTGGACCATACCCTATGCATGTATAGCTATGTGGCCTGTCAATCCACTTTATGTAAAACAAGCTGGGAACTGGGTTTTTAAAAAAAATAATAAAAATAAAAAATACAGTGCTTATAGAATGTGCTACAGAATTTTCCTTTTATTTTATCAGTTGGAGTTGGACACAGTGTTGGTGCAGAGAGAAAAGCACTAAATTTTGAAAAGGAATTGTAAAATAATGGACAGCACATAGAGAGGCAATCAGATCAAGTTCTAGTTTCAGTTCTACCATAATCCTGAGCTTCTTAAACTGTGGTTTGTAACCCCAAACGGGGTCTTGTAACTGAATGTGAAGGTTATGAAATTATGATTTATTATAAGAAAATATTAGATTTGTCTACCTATTTTATATACCCATATTCTTGAGGTCACAAAAATTTTTTTCAGCAAAAAAGGTTCAGAAGTAGAAAAATTTTAAGAAGCACTTTTGGTGACCTTTTGCAACTTCACTTTCCCTTTATGTACCTTAATTTCCTCAACTTGAATCTGAGAGTTTTCAACAAAACTCTCTCTAAAGTTCTTTCCAGTCCTAACATTCTATGATTCTGAGATACAAAGGGTCACAGAGTCAGAAATGATTGAACAACCCAACAAGGTTCCACGTGGCATTTAGCTTTGAATATGTGATACTGAGAAAGTCTGACCTGAACAGAATAACCAGGTGTCACTTGCTTTAGTCTTTAGAAAATCCATGTATTAAAAAATACCTTAAGAACCTGATAATATTCATTATTATTGAATATGGTTAAATTTTGGGGTTAAGAAAGAATTTTATAATGAACCCTGTGGGGGTGAAGGGGAAAAGTACATTTTTTTTCCTACCTCCTGCCTGATGATTTTTTTTTTAAATTTAGAAGGTTCCCAACTGATTCTTCTACCTAATGAAAAAGGTCTTATTTTCTATGCTGTCCATTACATTTTTGAACTTTAAAAGTATTTTTTATTATTAAATATAGAAATAACTTTAACATTTGTACGATGCTTTTAACTTCTGAAGTGATTTTGCATAAATGGATGAATGAATAAAAAAGCATTTATTAAGTGTCCTGTATTGTGTCAAGTACTGTGTTGATCCAAGTTAAAAAGAGAGGGAGGGAGGAAGGAAAAGAGAGAGAGAGAGAGAGAGAGAGAGAGAGATGAATTTTAACATAATTATAATAGGAGAAGCTAGGTAGACAACAAACATTTGTTTATATTGAAGGTTTTTTTTTTTTATTTTCAAAACATATGCAAGGATAATTTTTCAACATTGATCCTTGAAAAACCTTTTGTTCCAATTTCCCTTCCCTTCCCCCAACCTCCTCTCCCAGGTGGCATGTAATATAATATATATTAAATGTGGTAAAAATGTATTAAATCCAATATAGACATACGTATTTATATAATTATCTTACTGCACAAGAAATAAGATAAAAAATTAAAAAGAAATGAGAAAGATAATAAAATTCCAAGCAAACCACAACAAAAAGAGTGAAAATGCTATGTTGTGATCTACTCAATTCCCACAGTCCTCAATCTGGGTGTAGATGTCTTTCATCATCACAAGACCATTGGAACTGTTCTGAATCATCTCATTTTGAAGAGAGCCACGTTCATCAGAATTGATCATCATATAGTCTTGTTGTTGCCATGTATAATGATCTCCTGGTTCTGCTCCTTTCACTTTGCATCAGTTCATGTAAATCTCTCCAGGTGTCTCTGAAATCATCCTGCTGATAATTTCTTATATAACAATATTATTTCATAACATTGATATTCCATAACTTATTCAGCCATTCTACAACTGATAGGCATCTACTGACTTTCCAATTTCTTGCCACTACAAAAAGGGCTGCCACAAACATTTTTGTACATATGGTTTCCTTTCCCTCCTTTAAGATGTCTTTGGGATACAACCTCATTAGAAACACTGCTAGACCAAAGGATAAGCAAAGTTTGATATCCTTTGGGCATAGTTCCAAATTACTCTCCAGAATGGTTGAATCAGTTCACAACTCCACCAACAATGTAGTAGTGTCCCAGTTTTCCCACATCCCTTCCAACATTTGTCATTCTCTTTTCCTGTCATTTTAGCCAATCTGAAAGGTATGTAGTAGTATCTCAGAGTTGTCTTAATTTGCATTTCTCTGATCCATAGTGATTTAGAGCATCTTTTCATATGACTAGAAATTATTTCAATTTCTTCATGTGAAAATTGTCTGTTTATATCTTTTGATCATTTACCAATTGGAGAGTGACTTGACTTCTGATAAATTTGAGTCAATTCTTTATATATTTTAGAAATGAGGCCTTTATCAGAACACTTGGATGGAAAAATGTTTTCCCAGTTTATTGCTTCCCTTCTAATCTTATCTGTGTTTTGTTTGTATAAAAACTTTTTAACTTGATATAAACAAAATTATCTATTTTGTGATCAATAATGATCTCCAGTTATTCTTTGGTCACAAATCCATTCTTTCTCCATAGATCTGAGAGGTAAACTCTCCTTCGTTCTTCTAATTTGCTCATAATATCCCTCTTTATGTCTAAATCTTGGATCCATTTCGACCTTATCTTGGTATATAATGTTAGGTGTGTGTCAATGCCTAGTTTCTGTGATATTAGTTGACAATTTTCCCAGCAGTTTTTGTCAAATAGTGAGTTCTTATCCCAAAAGCTGAGGTCTTTGAGTTTGTTATACACTAGATTGCTATAGTTATTGCCTATTTTGTCATGTGGAACTATCCTATTCCACTGATTGCTCTATTTCTCAGCCAGTACCAAATGGTTTTGATGACTGCTGCTTTATAAAATATAATTTTAGATTTGGTACAGCAAGGCCACCTTCATCAGCATTTTTTTTTTCATTAATTTCCTTGAAATTCTTGGCCTTTTGTTCTTCCAGATGAACTTGCAACAAACATTTATTAAGCACTTGCTATGTACCAGACACTGAAAGGACAAATATTGTAAAGTACTTAGAGTTAGAAGTACTTGTCCTGGGACTGTCATCCTCAAAATGTAGGTCCCCAGAAACTTACTAGTGCAAAAAGGGGCCCACATAATGTCATAATATGACAAATGAGAAGGACACAGACATTGAGGGGAGTGAGAAGTTTATAGAGTTAGAAGAGCAAAATTTTTAGAGAGAAATACATAGACAGGAGGGAAGCAAAGAAGGAATGGCTGCCCCTGGGTCAGTTCTGATAATCATTAATGGGAGAGTAGGGCTGACATAGCAGAGAAATATTATAGGGCAAGAAGGCCCCATGACCTGGGGGAAGGTCCAGAATAAATGAACAAATGTGTCAGAGGGATAAAGCCATAGGACACATAAGATTATATGTACAACACATGCAGTATTATGCATATATATGTTTTAATTTTAAAAAATAATCTAAAATAAGTAAAACAGATAATAATATCCTTGTTTAACAAAGGAATAAAAAGATCCAGGAGCAAAGTGAGGTCATAGAACCAACAGTAGCAATACTTGTATTAAAATTTAGATTTACTTATTACCAATTCAGTGGTACTCCCATTTGATGTGTCTGCTTCCATGCAAATCACAGCTATGATAATGTTAACCTCCAATCTTCAAATCAATGTAAGTCTTCAATATATGGGATTATAGTGAAAATAAGGGAAAAGAGATAGACAGTGTGAATGTTATATTGATCCCTTTATAGAGGAAAGAGAACTAGAGAAAGGCTCTTGTTCGGTGTCTTGGTCTGAACTCCCCAGGGACCCAGGTCTTATATGACCAGAAAGGCCTGGGCAGCTGATATAGCGGATCTCATGAGTAATGAGGGGCAAGAGCCAAGATGATGAAAGACTCCATTTATTCAGAAGCTCGTTATCACTTTTATAACCTTGGTACATTCCTACTGTTGCTTTAAGATAACGGAAGCCTACTCTAGCCTATAGTAACTAACTACTCCCTAAAAAGGAGATCCTTCTCTATACTAGGAAGCTATGGGTAAGTATAATGTATACATTCATTTCCTAATAAGATCTACAGGTTATACCAGTATTATTTTCCCCTCTGTATCCGGAACATCTTCTCTTGCTGCTGGAACTTGCCAGGCTGCCACTCAGGATGGGGGATCCCAGAGTTGGCACATTGCTTGGGTAGTACTCCCTTCCACCCTGTCAACTAGTTCAGCCCCAACACAGATTTTCCTCAGTTTACCCAAGTGGCATCTGGCAATAGGTGTCCTAGGCTGGTGGGGGTTGGCAGGTCCTCCCATTACAGGCTCTCACATATTGGATATACCATAAGAAGCATCTTGAAAAAGACCTAGACAAGAGTCCCATAGGATTTGAAGGATTGGATATGTTGCTATCAGTATTGTTGGACATTATTTTTGTGGATAAGATTTGAGATCCATTGAAATTTTGCAGTAGCTCTAAGTTTGCTGTACTACATATTCCCTTTGCAGAGTTATTATAAGATGAATAACCTAAATTCTATCTCTCCTTGGAAACTTGTCTCTCAAAAAGTTGATAGTCAATTCTTTAATTAGCAATTCATAATTAGATCAGTTGTTTTGTTGAACATTTATTGGGTGATTCTGGACATGACATGAGGCCAATATTTTAAAAAAATTGTCTATTATTTTAATTATTTATTGATATACTTAAATTAGATTTTTTTATTCTTATGTTGATTTTATGACAAAATTTTATCATCTATCAGTATCATTTTTGACACATATGAGTTTAATTAGAAATATGCTAGATACTGTATAAAAAAGTTAATTCATAACTTGTAAGAGTTTGCAGTTTTTTAAAAGAGATAAACAGTGATAAAGAAAAAATCATCAAGGAAAAAAGTAGAATTGGTAATTTATGGATTTCCTATTAATGAAGATATTTAAGAGGAGACTGATTGTCTTTTTAGCCAGGTATTTTCAAAAGCGGATTCCTTCTGACTTCCATGTTGGAGTAGATCATGATAGGATCACTGATTCTTAATATTATAGATTTAGAGCTAGCAGAATTGGAAAAGAAATCTAGTCCAATCCCTTCACTTTGTAAGTCAGAAACTTTAAGATCAAAGACTAGGGCTATACAATAGTGATAAAAATTAGTTTGGAAATCATATATATATATATATATGTATATATATATGTATATATTCTCTCTCTCTCTCCCTATATATATATGTATATATTCTCTATCTCCAAACTTTGCTGCTTTAATTCAATGTAATTTATCTATTACATTACCCTAGTACAAAAATTATGAGTTTTTGAGGCTAGAAAGACAAAAAAAAAAAAAAAAAAAAAAAAAGAATGAACCTGCTTTCAAGGAACTTCTACTGGGAAGGGGATAAAGAGTGCCTTTCCAAATCTGAGATTCTGTGATTCTAATATATTGTCCTGTATTATATAGATGGTTTCTGCCTTCTAATCAATAGAATATGCACTGAATTAAAAAAAATTCTAGAAGTTTTTTGGAATTGTTTTTGACAGTTAAGATTTAGTCAGAAATAAAGATTGGAAGGTTTTGATGATTTACTCAAGTCATATCCTAATCCAAAATGGTGACTGAAAAGATTTAGGAAGATCATATTCTCATAAAGATTTGATACCAGGAGAGATGTCAAGAGAAAAGCATGGAAATTGGCCAAAACTTACCCTGAATATTCAGGTTTATCTATCAGTAATTTCAATAAAATGGAAATGTAGGCCCAGAAGAGGTTTGTAGAGGAAAGAAATTCAGTTTGAATTGGTGGTACCATCTGAATCAGGGTATTTGGCAGATAGAATTTTATTTATGGATTATTCTACTGGGATAGTATGAATGGATAATGCTGAATGAATATAAATGACCACTAGTTACATATTGCTAAATATTTGAAGTCTGTTGGATGCAAGAGGGTTCTGCTGTATCCGAAGTAGTCATTTTTTATTAATGAATTCAATTTCTTTCCTTGCATTCCCTGAACTAAACATTATTGTCAGGCCTGACAAAGCAAATTCACCCTTTTCAAAACTATAAACATTATTATTTAATAGATTAGACATTAGGCAAAAACCAAAAGAAGTCATGTCAGTTGAATTATCATATAAACAAGATAGGAGAGACAATTAAGAGAAAGACCCAGAGGAATAAGGAAATGGCTATACTTTAGAATGCAGGAATAAAGTCAGCCTATGGATTCAGAGTTTATTTTTTGTTTTCTGCAGTCAAGAGTTCTGTGAAAGAAAAAGTCCTTGAGACTATTCTATAGACCAAAAGCAGCAAGCATAGTGAATGAGCTAGGGAAATTGTTCAACATGTAGAAGGAGGCATAGCAAACCAGGCAAAGATAAGAGATGGAAAAGGGACCTGAGAGTATAAAGAAAAGTTGTTTTGGAGCAAAGGGAATAGGTGAGAAGAGCAGCCTAAAATGAGGGAAGTGAGTCCTTGTTGAATTTATCCAAGTCTACAATACCCTCTTGGGTGATATGTGGTAAATTACCATCCTTCCTTCCTCATACCTGTGTTATTAATAATTCATTCACAGTCATGTCTGGGCAGAAAGGAACTGACACAGTCTTCACTTCCAACTGACTCTCCCACATTTCTCCAAGGGAAATGAATGACTCTCATCTCTGCAAAAATTTTCTGTTTTTCAGCAAGACAGTAAACTGATTTTCACCTGGCAGACAAACTCCATTTATTCTTTCCTTTCTTTGCATTCAGACATTGTTACTGTTGGGTTATATCTCTGAGGAACAATTCCCATAATAACAACAAAAGTCAGTATTTTTTTTTTTTTTAGGTATGGAGTCCCCTAAAGATTTTGGAAATCTTTGCCTCAAATAGAAAAGAGAGGGTAGTATCAGTAATACTCATAACTATGAAATGCTAGATTCTTGATTCTTTAGACTGGATAATCTCAGAATAGTGTGGATGAACTGCCCCCTTCATTGTTCTAACTGATGTTGTATTGTTATTGCCTCAATCTATCCTCTGATTACTAAAATAGAGGATGACATAGAGCATGCTTTATAATCTATGTAAAAATGTCCAGAAAGGACATTTTAACTACTAATGGGCATTAATGTTTATATAATCATTATATATATATATACATATGCATATGTTATATGTATGTATGTATGTGTATTTATGTATAAGGCTGTGTATATATATGTACATAGACATACATATATACATATGTACACACACACTTATATATGCTAATGTGCTAATTTTAAAATAAATCTATTTCCTATCCAACAGTCTCCCTATAGTTATACATGCAACAGTAAAGGGGACTACAAAATTCACTAAATAAGAATCTAGAGAAATTAGATTTTTTTCTTTCCCAACAACTATTCAATAGAGAGCTGCTTCTTTTCTTTAAATCTTAAAGCTTTATCCTAGTCAAACATGTTTGGCATTAAATAATTCAGTTCAATATTATAGATATATTGCATTTCTAATAATTCAATGGTAGTTACTGTTATATCATTTTGCTGTGATTATATACCATGATTAGATGTTTCCTGTATGTATTATTAAAACTTCTTAAGTTAGTTCAAAGATGATGGGCTGGTAAAGAATCATATGTCTACTATATAAGATTTCAACAATAGGTCACTTAACCCTTGCATTTTTTTGAACTTCCAGAATTGTGATTCTATTGATTTTATTAAATTAAATCATTAAATTCTAAATGATTCTATTTTAAAAAATTTTTTGATAATCATATTGTATTAACATTATTACTTCCATAAATTGTCCAGTTATTTTTATTGTAACAATATTTTAGTTGAAATGAGAATTTTCAACATGATTCCTGATTTCCAAGTACCTTCCTAAAGAGTGAGTGAACACACACACACACACACACACACACACACACACACACACACATTGACTTTCCATAATATTGGAGAGATTCTATATGTCAGATGTCCTCACTTTGACCTATTCTTTTCTTCTCATACATCTTAATCTGAATTTTTTAAACATTAGGCTATGGTATTTAAAGTATAGTAAAAAGTAATTAATTCCAACTTTGCTAATTCACAAATTGTGATAACTTGGGCAGAGGTTAAGTTGAAGTTTACCTCTGTACTATCTAGGGCTTGTTGGTGGAGAGGGAGGTTTACTTAGCTAAGCAAATTAATAGTGTGAACAAGATTCCAGTTGGAAATGATTACCTTCTTAAGAGAACAGATTACATTCAAGCACCCTCAAATACATTTGAAAAATTCATTTACATACAAAATGTCATTGTAATGAAATTGGCACTTTGATATGCTAATTACAAATCATTCTTTTCTATTTCTTAAAGTGCTTCCCTAAGGAACTATATGTACTAGGCAACACTTTACTAAAATAGTTCCAGTGATTATTTCTACTTGAAAGAAATACAATTATAGTTCTTTGAAAATATTCTACAATTTTAGATTTCCCCTAATTCAGACTGGCATTTTCCCCAATTGATCTCCATCAATGAAATTTTATTGAACAACAAACTTGACCCTGACACAGTGTCTGTACTATACAAATGGAAAGGTTACTTCCAAGGGCAGAGATAAGAAACACTTATTTTCCTTTTTGAATTACATGGGAAGGCTGTTTGGAAGTGAGAAGCAGAATTGCCTGCGCTTTCATAGATGGAGGTCAAAAATATTTGGTTTCCCGAGTCATTCCACACATGTGCAGAAAGCAAGGTTTTCTTCCCCTTAAAAGTTCCTCAGCAGATTTGCAAATAAGGAAAATAAAGCCTAATGAAGTCAAACAACCAGTTCAATGTTATATAGATATTATGTGTCAGAGAAGGGAATTAAAACTAGGGCCATCTTGAGTTTTAAGCCGGAGTTCATTATCCTATATTTTGTTGCCTCCTTACTTCTCCTGTCAATGTTCCATGGAAAATTAACTGTTTTAAGTACCAGAAAATAGAGGTTGGAGAAAAAGACATCTAGGATACTCCCAAAGTCAACATAACTGCCACATTATTTGAATCTCAGACATTTCTCTAAAACTTATTTTATCTTTTCTGCTTACTATCCCAGGCTTTCTTTCTTGGGCTGCTCTCTTAATATTTTGGATTTTCAGTAGTCTTCCTCCCTTGTAATAGTAGAGTGCCCTGTCTGCCATGAAGTACCCAATAATAGAGCAGTTTATGGACTCTGCCTGGGATATAAATGTTTTCCATACTAGCACCTTCCATTGAAGTTGATGCTTCAGTGGTATAGAAACAATCCATAGTGGCAGGTTCTATGAATCTGAAAAGGGTTATTGCATGTCCTTTGTCCAGATATATTCCCAGCAGCTGTTGATTACAGGACCAAAAAAAATTTGGCCACTTAACAAGGTTCGTAGGAAATTGCAGGAATTGTCTAGGTTAGGATGGCTGATTCTAATAGTATCCTAGGCAATTGAAGTTTGCTTTAGTATCTGGTAATTGACCATACCCAAGGCAAAAAGGCACAATGCTGAGAAGATTCTTGTCTTGTCATCAAGCCCTCTCATAGGTCAAGTCATTCATAGAACTCCTCTGACTCTACCTGAGCCCTTGCTATTATTATCTTGCTGTAAATTTCTTGCTCTCTCAATTAAATTCCATAATTTTTCAGAATAGAATGGTTGAGACTGATGGTACCTTTTCTGATGGGTCATTTTTAAGGTCCTACATAGCTCTTGTTGTTGATTCTTACTTCAAAAAAGTGTGCCAATTCTTGTGGGCTAAGATACTTGACTAAGTGTGTACTAACAATTTCTTCATCTATCTGCCACAATTCTACCTCTTTTATTGGAGCCTGGTTACTGAACAACAGTAATTATGAAGGCCATAATGTTAAAGTTTATAAGGAGCATCTTGGATTCATCAATCTACCACTGGAAATGCTAAAAGGCCTTGATTATCATACCATGTCTTAAATTAAAACTTGGCCTCACAGCATGGACTTCAAGGACAGCATTCCAGAAAAGGTATAATAAATTTATTGATGTTCTTTTAACAATGCCCACATGAGCTTTGTATCTTCCTTGGCTGATTTATAACTTGCAATGTCTCTTAACCATACAACTGTCTATTTTAGAAACCATTTATTTTTTAAATAATATGTCTACAATTTTTCTCCTTGACCTAGTTAGTAGTATTACTGAAATACCAACCTATCTATGCTCAAAAATGCCACAAATCACTTCTTTCCTAAGGCTTACATCATACACTTTCTTCCATGACATCTGAGTTAATACCAAAAGGACACTTGGAGTCATCCTTAGCCATTTATTATCAAAGTCCTAGAACATAATTCCTTATATAAGCACTTGCTGACTTGTACTTTTAATTGCTTCCTGATGATAAATTGGATTGTAAATGAGGCTTTTCTCCATCCCCTTTTCTTCCATGACTCTGAACAGGTCTTTCTGTTCCTCTATAGTTCTTTGTTTCTTCTTCCTAAAATCCTGAGGGAATCCATAGTTATGACATTTTTCAATTCTAGGTATGCTTTCCTTTATTTTTTGTTTAATATCTATAACTGGTCTTTCCCTTTCATCTTTTCTGAGGCATTAATTACTCATCAATCAACACCTTTGTGTATATCCTATTACTTTCTTTGTCTGTATTTTATACATAGAGGTAAAATCATCATCCATATGCTTTTCTTGACCTATCTATGACCCTTCCTTACCCCCCTTTTTTCATCTTTAATTTCTTTCTTTTTTGAGGGTTTTTAATCTCTTTCTGGATTGGTAGATTTTAGTTGATGGCATACCAAAGTGGGAGAGAAGATGGAAAATGTAAAAGGATAGATATCATAGATTCTCACCAAGCCCTTTATGGGATATGTTTGGGTTTTGGGTTTCCTCTTTCTCCTTGGCATCTTTTCTTTACACGGTTAAGAGCAGTGAATAGAGTGGTTTATAGTAGTAGAGAAATGGCATGTCATAGATACATAAAATGTGGTTTAGTTTTAAAAAACTGGCTTCATTCATTAGAACACACATTCAGAGATATAATTCTTAACCTGTTATTTACATTGCTTATGGCACTGATATTGGACATTAGATAAATCCCGTTTTTTTTAGTATTCTTCATACCTCATATTATAAATACATAAATATTCTCATGAAGGATATGGTTTGCAGCTATAGCTCTTTATCTGTCCTCCCTCCCCTCTCTTTCTCTCTCTGTATGTGTATATGAATGTAAGCTAGGTGGTACAGTAGATAGAATGCTAGGTCTGAAATCAGGAAGACCTGAATTCAAGTGCTGCTTGAGGTACTAGCTTTCTGATCTTGGACAAGTCACTTAACCCCATTTACCTCAGTTTCCTCATCTGTCAAGTGAGTTGGAGAAGGAAATGCCAAACCACTCCAATATTTTGCAGATAGGATCACATATAGTAAGATATGACTGAAACAAATGTACCAAAACAACTATAAAGAAATATAGACATCTCTCTTTCTTTTTCTTTTTCTCTCTCTTTGTGTGTATGTATACACATGCACACATATATATACACATCTATAGATCTATACATTGATAGATAAATAACATGAAGAATGCTAAGAAGAATGAAACTTATCTAACATTCTATAACAATGTCAAAAGTACATTAAAAACTGGATAAGAATCATATCTCTGGATTGGTGTTCTAAAAAAAATAAGCAAGTTTTTCTTAAACCAAAATACATCTTCTATACCTATATCTAATTTCTCTCTAATGAACCCTATTCTTATAGAAATAGGATGCCAAGGAGATGGAAAGAACCCATAGGAGATCAGAACGTAAAAAGAGCCAACCAATCAATCTATCCACACTTTATTTAGTATTGGCCAAATATCACTGTGCTAGATTCTTTACTATAAGACCAAAGGATAAACAATTCCTTCTCACATTAAAGCTTACATTTTAAGGGAGAAGACATCAAGTACATATATAGTCTATGTAACAGAAATATAAAGTTAATTAATGCATTCATCCATACACACATATGCATTATTAAAGTAGTTGATTATATTATAAAGTAGATTTGGAGAGAGGGCACTAGCAGTTGGGGATGGTCAAAAGACATTTTGTGAATAAAATGCTCTCTGAGCTGTATCTTAAAGGAAAATAGGGAATTTATGAAGTGCAGATAAGAGGAAAATATATTCCAGGCATGAAGTATGGCCTGTCCAAATATACTGCAAAAGGAATTGTAGTGAAAAACAAAGAAAAGACCAGTTTGCCTGGGTTTCAGAAGGCAATAGTAGGAGCAATGTCCAAATGAATTGAAAATGTAGGTTGGATAGGTTTTGAGAAGTTCAACAGAAGAATTTTATTTTATTCCAGAATACATAGAAGGCCTTTTTTGAGTAGTTGAGTCACATAGTTAAATATGTTCTTAAAAAAAGTAATATTCTATAAATGTTGATGTTAAGGGGTTAAAAAAAGTGAAAGTATTACAACTAGTAAAGATTAATCATGGACCCCTACTGGACCATGAAATTGTAGCTGGATAATGATGCTTTTTCATTTGTGGTTGTTTAGTCATTTCAGTCATGTCTGATTCTTTGCTTGCATTTGGGGTTTTCTTGGCAAGAATACTGGTGTGCTATGCCATTTCCTTTGCCAGCTCATTTTACAGGTGAGGAACTGAGGCAAACAGGGTAGGTGACTTGCCCAGGGTCACACAGCTGGTATTCAAGGCCAGAATTGGAAGTCCAGATTCTGCACTTTATGCACTATGGTGCATAGATGTTCTTGTTGCTCTGTACTATGCTGGTCTCTCAATTCACTTTCTCTTTCATATACAAATTGCAATCTCTCAAGAGAATTAAGTATATACTACCTTTACTACTTTTCATGAGGGTTCTCCAAGGTGAAAATATGCCAGTCATTAACGATAAGCATTCATGACAATGCACTAAAAGACCTAGCTCTGCAAAACATTTTTTTTTCCTTTAAATGAAATAAACCTTTTGATCATTTGTGGTTTTTTCCCTCCTTGAAAGGAATGCATAAGAAATGGAAAGACACTTAAGGCAGTATTACAATCAAATTCTATGAAATGAATTTTCTGTATTGTTTACTTAACCCTTCTATCATTAACAATTTGAGGGCTAGAAATTCCCTCCTTTATCCCCTACTCTCTGTGCCACTGAAGCTAGCAATTTCCAGTTTCTTGTCCCTACAAGTGATCACTCCCAACTCTGAGATTCTATTATTTAACAAGGAATAAAGATAGATAAACTTAGAGGAAGTTATAGACTATAAAAATAAATAACTTACTATTTAAGTTTCTTTCACATTTCAAAGCATTCTCTTAAACCTGACACTCAAATAAGTTTACTGGGAAATAAGTATATTCCATATAATTCCCCACCAACCTACCCAGCTCTTTAGACAGTGATTCTATTTTTCTTTGTACATCTTAAGATGGACTTTCCCTACCTCATCAAAAGTAAACATACTTCTTTGAAGCTATGGCTTCCTCTTTTCCTTCTGTCAGTCACCTCCTATTCATTCTTGGTTATAGGGACAAAGTCAGGCTCATAATACACTGCCAACCTGTTGAATAGTGATTAGTCCCTATATCTAGGTGCCATACTATGTCAAGCAATTGCAGTGAATTTTATCTAATGTATACATCTTGTATATACTAATTCATTCACCTATTGTATCCCTATTCTATTGTGAGTGCCTTGAACATAAAGACTGTTTTTGCCTTTGATTGTATCCCTGGCACTCAGCACATTGTGTGATCTGCAATCAGTCCTTGATAAATACTTGTTGATAGATATATTGAAGAGCCAATAGATCCTATTAACACTCTTGGGCTCACTCCTTGTTCAATGTCTTTGATGCTACTGAAAAGCCTTTGCTAAGACATTTCTTATCAATTTATTTTTGGAGATTTCAACTGTTTCCAAAATGCTCTGCAACTTCACGTTTCCCTGACCACAGCTAGGTTTTGCTATTCATGGCAGCCAAATATATGACATCATCTTAAGAAGAGGACAACATTTATTACATAGATGACAAGACTGTTTGAAAGCATGCTGGTTTTGTAATTCATTTTACTGCTGTTTGAAACAGCTTGTCATATATCTTATTTACACAGTCCATAACAAACTACAATCTAATGCAGTATGCATGATACATCTCATCTCTATGACACATTCCACAAAACAGAAATGCAAGGTGAGCATTTTTTGCCAAAGAAGGTGTTCAAACCAATGACTAGACATATGGAGAAGTTAAAACTCAGACTATTTTAAAATGAAGATATGTGATAAATCATTGAATTATATATGTTGACTTGCTTTGACAAATTCAGACTTAAGCTGGCCTAAATATCATTGTTCTACCTTATTAGTGGTGTCTTGTTTGATGTGGAATGTTTTCTACCCTAGTATCGCTTCCATCTCAAGGGGAACACAAAGGTTTAGGGAGCGAAGTGTAGGAGGCCTGAACAGCAACCCCAACAGATGCTACTTTGTTACCTAGCAGGAGTTCTTGGAAAATTTTCAATGTTTTTCTTTTCTTTTGTGAAGAAACATAAAGTGCTTCTTTTAAAAGCAGCTCAGCTTTCTTTCTGGCTTGTGTGACTGTCAGAGGTGAATTAGTTAAGGCTGGCAAACTTTGGGACTCCTGAGAATACAACGCTAGGCAATCAGAGCTTGCTGGTTCTTACAGCACCTTGGTCTCAAAAGACACGTCTCCACAAGGAGGAGGAGGCAGAGAAGTAGAGACCAAAATGTGAGGAGGGCATAAAAGGTTTGCTCATTGAAGATGAACAGTCAAAATCATCTCTTTCCTTTAACTAGGATAAATCAAGGAAATCATCCCTAGCTTTATGAAAACTCCAGTAAGGAACAAAGCAGGACACTTAAGCAGCAGCAAGGCAAGATTTTTCCACAGGATTTCACTTGCCTCTAAACTTTTTTTTTTATCCCCCTTTTCCCGTGCCAGTTTTCCCAATGTTTCTCGACATCACATTAACTTCCCTCCCAGTACAATAATCGACTCCAATCTGCTATTATCACGGAAATAGAAGAGGTAAAGTGCCTGTAATAGGATCCAAATCAAATCACTTTCACTTCAGCCGGCTTTTGCTGTGAAGCCAAGGATTCCCCAGGGAGATTCAATACAGAGAAACACCTGCAGTCACAGGCTGAGGCCTAAAGATTATATGGAACACGACAGCCCTAGCTTTTCAGTAGCATTTCCTTAGTTTCAAGATGGTCACCTCAAGAGTAATAAGCTGAGGCAGGACCTGATAAAGTTGTGACTCATTGGCAAAGCCAGAATCTGACTTTCTGCTGATTTGACCTATCCTGAAGCAATACAGTGGGCTACAAGGCAGGTCTCTTTAAGTTTTCTTTGCAGGATGGAGCATTTTTCTAGTTGAGGTTGGCTTTGCATAAAATCCTAGTTGTCTCAAATGAAATCCGATCTGTGAAGGAAATCTAAGAGTGAAAAGCAGGAAAAGGAAGTAGAAAAGAGAAGGGAGTGGAGGAGAAGAAAAGAGGGGAGGGGAAACAGAAGGTAGAGAGAATCAGAGAGACAGACAGAGATAGAGACTGAGGCAGGGACAGGGACAAAGTTAGCTTTTTAAGACAATACATTTCAGACAATTTGTAATTCTGCATAGGGAGAAGGATTTTCCACACTGGGAATTCTGATTGGAACTGATTAGAAACATATAGAAAGACCAAAAAAAAAAAAGTGTGTGTGTGTGTGTGCACATGTGTGTTCATTTGTATTTAATACATGGATTGATTAGCTCAAATACACAATAGCAGCACTTCATTAATTAACTTTAGTCTACAATCTAATGCAGATATTACATTTTATGTCAAAAAGATTCTATTGTTACCATCTTTTAAGCAAACCTGTTTTCATAATTCTTTTCATTATTCTTCCAAAGAAGAAGCCTTCTC
This sequence comes from Myrmecobius fasciatus, assembly GCA_023553655.1. NCBI lineage: Eukaryota > Metazoa > Chordata > Mammalia > Dasyuromorphia > Myrmecobiidae > Myrmecobius > Myrmecobius fasciatus. The sequence continues at coordinate 56,715 of JAJPUD010010723.1, forward strand.
TACCAATGCAGATCAGTTATTACTCTGTAGGGAATAGTCTTAAAACAATTTCCTGGGAGCACTGAGAGGGAACATGATTTTACCAGAAATATAGCCACTTTGTATGATAGACAGCACTGGAATTCAGATCCTCTGGATTCAGAGGACAACTATTTATCTCCTATATAATATTGTGTCTCTTACCATTTTCTATCTACTATTCTTAATCTATATTATCATTCTGTCTACTTGTTCATATATAAGCCTTATTCAATTACCTTTGACCTCTCTTAACTGCTGAGAGAGAGCATCTGTGGAAGACTATGCAGTGGAATAAGAGCTAGTCACAGGGTCAGGCCAAGTTAGGTACAGGCACTGTCTCTGATACATATGGATTGAATGACCCTGACAAGTCATTTTAACCTTCTGTTCTGTAATAGGCAGAACAACTTGTGAGGTGAATGAGTGGAGAGAATTTTCTTATGGGTCACTTAGCTGTACAAAGAGAATCATAAGTTTAATGTAAAAAGGGAAGGTGGTAGGGATGGAGACATGAGAGTAGGAAAAAATATGCTTTTGGCATAAAAGATATGGTTATGAAAGGACTTTACATAATTTCTAAAACCATTTGATTGTAGATTTATAACTATGGTGGGCTGTCTATATATTGGTGTTGATGAATTCAAGTTATTTTTTGGTTTCTACTCATGGGAATATCAATTAATTAGTGACAGCATATTTTGTGATCAGTCCACATAAATTTTGACTTCTTATATTCAGAGGAAAACTTACTGTTTTGGCAAGATCATCAGGATTTGAAGCTTACTTTAAGTGCCAGAGACTCCATGGAAATTTAAGATACTTGAGCTAATTGACAGTTTCATAAGCAAATAAGCACATAAACAAAATGAGCAATTCTAAAGATCCACTGAAAACTATGGTGGATGTTTCAAAAGTGAATGATCTACCAAAATTCTCAAAAAGATTCTCCCCTTAATATAATTTTGATTCTTTCTCAGAGCTTTTGCTTCTGTGTTTTCTTTTTCTTGCCCTTCCCTGTCCTCCCTTGATCTCCCCTTCCCTTTCCTTCTACTTCCTGCCCTGTTCTGTCATTTTCTTCTTTTTTCAGTTTTCTCTTTCATTTATTGCTTATGAATGAATGAAAAGTTTTTTTGTGACAGACATTGTGCTAAGTACTGGAGTTATAACTATAAAAAGAATCTTTTTTATATCCTTTTAAGGAATTTACATTCTAATAGTGGAAAACAATACAAATAAGGATGTAGTATCTAGGGAAAGAGAGCTGGGGCTAAGGAGAAGATAAAATACAAGGTCATAAGGTACATGTGAAAATAGCCTATTTGGACATCTGGATAGGATGTGAAGTCTATATGGTCTAATAGTCTAGAGTAAAAGGCTAGCCAATAGATAAATTAGACTAAGAGAGGTAATTTGCAATCGTTCAGTCACTAATCAACTAGATTGAGAATTATGTGGGGAAATGACAAAGATAAGTAGTTTAAATTCTTCTGGTATGGAGAATATAGATTTGAAAGTCCAGAGGACATAGCTGTGGAGATTGCTCATCCAAATGGGGACTAGCATGACATCAGGGACAATCAGTTGGTAAAGTGGTCCAAGGTAAATAGATGATTAGTTGAGCTGAAGGTAACACCAGACCACAGCAGCCTCACTGTGTTTCACAGTGTTAATGCCAAAGGGGTTAGCACTCTCAATTCTCTCTGTCTTTCTGTCTTTGTCTCTGTTGCTGTCTCCTTCTCCGTCTCTCTGTCTCTGTGTCTGTTATCTGTATCCATCTGTTTGTCTGTCTGTCTGTCTCTTTCTCCGGCTGTGTCTTCCCCCTCTTAATCTCTCTGCCTCTCAGTCTCTCTGTGACTTTTTCTGTGTGTCTGTATATGTCTCTCTCCCCTCTTTCTCCTCTGTCTCTGTCTCTGTCTGTTTCTCTGTGTGTGTCTCTCTCTCTGTCTGTATCTTCCCCCCCTTGTCTCTCTGTCTGTGTGTGTGTGTGTGTGTGTGTATTTTTACATTGTCTCTTTCTGTCTGTCCCTTTCTGTCTCTCCTTCTGTCCCTTTGTGTCTCTGTGTGTCTATTCTCTATGTGTCTCTCTGTCTCTCTCTTTTCTCTCTCTATGTCTCTGTCTCTCTGTCTTTTTCTCTGTCTGTCTCTGTCTCTGTCTTTATGTCTCTGTCTCTGTCTCTCTGTCTATCTGTCTCTGTCTCTGTCTCTCTCTGTCTCTCTCCTGTTGCTGCTGTAACTGCTTCAGCAGCTGAACCACTACTTCATGAATACTCAGGAAAGGAAAGATGATTGTTGCCTTTTAAGAACTCACAAATTCTTTACCAAAACCAAGAAAGTATAAATGGGAAATGGCCCTTCCTAGGTACAAGGTTGCCTGGGAGAGATAAGTTTATGGCTTCTCTTCTTATGGAAGGAAATGAACACATTCTACACCTGATCCTATGAATGGATTAAAGTCATTCTTACATTCCACAGCTGTAAGGGAGAACATTCCCTGCCTTTCAATGTACAGAGGCAGCATAATATTACTGGGTGGCCCAGTATATGGAGCTCTCAACTTTGAGTGAGAAAGACTTGAGTTCAAATTTGACTTCAAGTACTTACTATGTGACCCTTTGTCCACCTCAGTATCCTCATCTGTATAATGGTAATAATAACAGCACCTATATCCTGGGCTTGTTCTGAGGATCAAATGAGATAATAATTGTAACATGCTTTGCAAACCCAAAAGCACTGTATAAATGTTAGCAATGGCAAGGATGTAACCTCCTCATAGAGTAATTGTTGGGGGAGAAGATAAAGAAATTGCAAAATAATGAAAGTTCTGGAAATTAAAAGTTTTGCTTAAAAGAGAATGGAAAAAGCTGAAAAAGAAAAAAAAAA